>PVKE010014837.1:6128-34433 GCA_004027555.1 Craseonycteris thonglongyai
TTTTTTTTTTTTTTTGCTTAGAATAGGTGATCAGCAATGGGTTCTTGAAGAAGGCTGGGAAATTTTTGTTCTATTTCTTTAGATATTTAGGATGAGAATCAGCAAACAACCGCCCCGGAATGTTAAACCTTTTATCTTTTCCTGCTAGTAAAGGGAGTCTGGGCTGGTTTCTCGGGATCCTTTGCCCCTGGAAGTTTCCATATATCCATGGTTTGTGAGCACTATTGGTACAACTATTGCCTCTTTAACAGAGTGAACATGTCCTGGTTCTGGAAGCCTAAGTGGATAATGTTGTGCCTGTGGGATTTCTGAGCATCCTGGTGTGCCCTGAGGCCTAGAGTCTGCTTTGGCTGTGACAAACATTAGCATTCAGTGTTGTCTCCTTTGAACTCCGGGAAAAGAAACTCGCTGGGAGTCACACAGCTCTCCGTTGAAATGGGGACCACATTCATATAGCTGTGTTTTTTTCCAAGGCAGTGTAGGCCAGTGGTTTAGAGAATGTGAGATCTCGGGCCAGGGACCTTGACTTACATCTGGGGCAATACCCGTATGGACTCAGTGCCCACCTGAGTGCTTGGTTTTGCTTTTATTTCTAAAGGAGAACTTTTTTCTTTTAATTTTTATTGTCACATATGACAATCTAGCAGAAAGAACTCCCAGAAGCAGAGGGTGCAGCCAGCCTGAATCTCTCTTTAATTTCCTCAAGGCCTGTAGCCATTCTCTCATGCGATAAGCTGTTTGGAGACTGTTTGGCTTCAAGCCCCCAAAACATGATCTAACTGCAAAAGCATGACAAATTCCTGATCTGACATTCTAACTGTGCCTTCCCGGGTCTGGCTAGCACTGAGAACCGCTACAGAGAAAGAGAAGAGTGGTAGCTGTTCTTCACCTCTGATTCTCTGTACCCTGTGTACTCTCTGTCTCAGAATCACCTGGTGGGGAGGGGGGCTGTGTGAATGAGATTCTCCGTCCCATCTCAGTCCTCCTACAAGACCATCCTTAGGTCTGGGCAAAGGGGTCCCATTCTTTGGGCTCTCATGGCCCCTTAGGGTCCTCCTTCATGTATGTACTCACAGGGGACTCTTCTGGGGACACAGCCTCCCCTGTGCTAGGATACCCAGGTTGGGAATCACAAGAAATATATTGGGTCTTTGTCTCCAGTTCTTGCCAAGAAGCTTAAACTCTTGGAACTTTCTAAGTGATAGTTGTGAGATTTGTTATCCATAAGTCCCTTTGTTAATCTCTGAGTCTATGCTAATGAGGTGACTATGGGTAAAGCCCCCAGATAACCCCTTGATGAGACTGATTTCCAGAAGGACTAAATGATTTCAGCCCCCACCCCAACCTCTGGAGACTGAGTTATATACTCTAGGACAACAGTGTTCAGAAGGTTTCGGTTAGAGGAATCCACTTGCTGGGAGGGGGCACACCCCGCCCCCAGGGACAAAAGCCACTGCACTTAGGACCCTGCCAGACCTCACCCCTTCATCTGCTGTTCATTTTTATCATTTATACTAAACCGGTAAACTCAAGTGAAGTGACTTTCTGGGTTCTGTGCACCATTCCAGCAAATTCTCAAACCTGAAGAGGGGGTAGCGTGAGCCACCAATTTATAGTGGCTTGAGACTTGCAACTAGCACCTCAAGTGGGGACAGACGTGTGGGACAGAACCTTAAAGCTGTGGGGTCTGTGTTAGCGCTGGGTAATTAGTGTCAGAATTGAAGTCGAAGACCCTCAGCTGGTCTCAAAAAATTGGTTAGTGTCAGAAAACACCCCGCTGGGACCCTAGATTTCCCTTCACTTCCCAGCCTCCATCATCGTCTTCCCGTGGTCAGTCCTGACAGCAGACCTTGAAGTCATTTTAATACACCTATGTCTCAGACAAATTTATCCAACCCATGGCCTGTGGGCTGCGTGCAGCCCAGGATGGCTTCAAATGTGCCCCAACACAAATTCATAAACTTTCTTCAAACATTAGATTTTTTTTTTTGGTGATTTATTTACTTAGTTTTAGCTCACCGGATATTGCTAGTGTTAGTGTATTTTATGTGTGGTCCAAGAAATTCTTCATCCATTGTGGCCCAGGAAACCCAAAAGGTTGGACACACCTAGTCTAAGGGATCACCAAGGGGTGGACGTCTGAAGTGGAGTAAGAACAGACCACGGATGCACGTGCTGGGGTGCTCACACCTATGCACAGAAAGTTCTTCATGGTACAAGTAAGAATGGGGGTAGGTGAAGGGTGGGAGGAGAAGGGGGAAGGCTATCAGCTGGGCATTTCATTTTTCTCTCTCAGATCCTACAAATACTAGCAAGTGGGTGGTACTGACTTTTAGAATCAGAATCTCTAAGGATGGTGTCTGAGAATATTGTTGGGGGTGGTTACGATACTGATTTAAACAGAAGTTCTCAATCTTGACTGTACATTAGAATTGCCTGGGAGCTTTTAAAATGCCCAGGCCTCACCCCAAATCAGTGACGTGAGGATCTCTGGTAGTGGGACTCAGGAATCAGTAGTTCTCAAAGGTCCCCAGATGAGTCCAATATTTGGCCAATGTGGAGAGCCCTGGCCTGATAAGATTAGCAAGGCAAATGAACAGGAGTAATGTTCGTCCCCAAGGAGTCAGTATGATGATGGTAGGGCAAGCAGCAGAGGGTCAATTAATAATGTCCTCGATCATGGCCTGCCAGAAGTGACAGCCTTGACCCCCAGCTGACTGCTGCCACTCATGAAAGAAGGTTGGCTTGCTCTAGCCAGCTCTTCTGTTGTCAAGGGAAGCGGTGGAGGCTTATATGAAATTTCTCACTTTGTCAATGATAATAGCTAATTCCGCACTGCGAAGCAACATGACACAAACCAGGGGGAATAGCTACTGCCATGCTGTGCTGTGTGGACTTCTGAGTCAGAATCTTCCCACTCATTGTGGTCCATGGACCAGCAGCACGCTCATCACCTGGGAGCTTGTTCTAAAGTAACACAATAAAGGCTATTTGTTATAAAGTCCACCCAGATCTACTGACTAGAACCTGCATTTTAATAGGATCCCTAGGTGACATGCACGCACATTAAAGTTTGAGAATCAATGATTAGCAGGTTACCAGTATGGTGCTAGAAAAATCCACTCTGTCCGTTAAGTCCTCTATGTGCTACCGGTTTCTCTGAGTTTCATGATTCTGGAGTTACATACCCCATGATATGTGTCTTCAATAATCAGTCCCTCCCCGTAGAAAGACTTGGCATCTGAGTGTACCTACCCCTCCATTATGTCCCCTCTATTAAACCCAAAATATATGACCTGTTGGTCATTTTCTCCTGACTTTTTCAAAGGTGAAATAGAAGAGAAGCTCTTTTCTAGTTAAAAAAAATCAATATTTAATTGTCCTTCCTTCCCCATAATGTTCACTGAAGCCCTTAGAAAGACTCATTTTGAATGTCAGGTCCCCTATGCTCAAATGTTCACAGATTTGCTTTCTCTAGTCATTATTCCCTTAGCACTTTTGTTATCCTGATTATGCTCTTACCATTACAATTCAATCTAACTGGTGGAAACCAGGCTTTCAAAAAGCCCCACATAATGGAAAAAGAATTGGCTTGGATGGAGGTCTAGAAAATTATGATTTCAAAGTAAACTTCTTTTATCTGGTCAACAAATGAAATTAAATTCATTAGAGAAAAATTAGTCTTACAGGGTTTTTCTTTTTATCAACTTTATTAATCATTTTAGACTAATACACTGAACTTTAAGGCTTCTGGAGTTTTTTCTATTGTTGCCTGTTTTCTCTTCCATAATGTTGTTGTTTTTATTATATATGGCCTTTTTTCTAGTTTCTTTGGATTTAATATGCTATTTTCTTTTTTGTTTCTTGAGATGGAAGTTTAGAGTATTGAATTTCACCCTTTCTTCTTTTCTAATATATGCATTTAAAGCTATGGATTTCCCTCCAAACACTGCATAAACTTTATCCCATATATTTTACTATGTTGTATTTTCATTTATTGTTCAGTCTAGAATATATTCTTGCTTCAATTTTGATTTTAGATATGTGTTGATTATTTTCCAACTATCTGGGGGTTTTCTAGTTAACTTTCTGTGGTTGATTTCTTGCTTGATCCACTATGATAAAATAATTTAATTTAAATATTTCGAGGTTTTGAGACTTGCATTCTAACCTAGCACATTGTCTATGTTGGTAAATTTTCAATGTGTGCTTAAAAGAATATGTATCATTGGATGTAATATATTCAATGTGTAAATAAAATCATGTTGGTTAACTGTGTTACCAAAATACTCTATGTCTTTATTGATATTTTTTTCCCTGCATGTTCTGTTACTAACAGAGAGGTGTATATTAAAATATCCATGTATAATTGTAGACTGTCTAATTCTACATGCAATCATTAAGTAAAAGTAGCCTAGTATGGTTGTTTTAAGATCAAATGAAGTAGCTTAAGTCAGCCCTGTCCAATAGAACTTCCTGAGATCATGGAAATGTTCTTTGTGCTATCCAGTATGGTAGCTACTAGCCATAGGGGCACTGAGCACTTGAAATGTGACTAGTGTAATTAAGAAACAGAATTTTTAAGTCTGTTATCTTTAAGTTTAAATTTAAATAGGCACACATGGCTACTGGCTACTATATTGGACAGCGTTACTTTAAATTAAAGGGGCATATTTCATATTGATAAGAGGGTCAGTTTAATAGTGCCACATAACAATGCTAAATATGTACGCACCCAACTGTACCTTCAAACTATATAAAGAAACATTGATAGATCTCATATCTGTAGGTATGTTCAAGGAGATAACACTTACAAAATGAGTACTTACAGTATCTTTCCTGCCTCCAACACACCAGAACTCTCTAGTCACCCAAAGAATCACGGTCTGTTTTCTTGGGAAGAAAAAAGCAATCTAGTGTCTTGAAGTGGTAGCCCCCAAGGAGGCATGAGTATTCTCAGTGAATAGCTAGATTAATGATCCATTTGGATATGGGAACTTCCACTTGCAAGAAGATTTAGCTTGGGGAAGCTGGGATGGCTCAGTGGGTTAAGCTCTCACTTTGCAGCGCCAGGGACCGGGGATCCAATCCCGGCCTGGCCCGTGCGGAACCATATGCTGAACTGGGAGTTCCCCCAGTTTAGTTCTCTCTCTGTCTCTGTCTCTGTATCGCTCTCTCTCTGTCAAAAATAAATAAATAAACAAATAAATAAATAAAGCTTTACTTATATCTATTATAAAGTTTGTCATTAGTGTCATGTTAGTTGTTGTCAGACGGTTATGAGTGCCAAATGGTGCTAAAAGCCTTCTGAGGAAAGAGGAGGGCCCCATGGTTTTTAAGGGTTAGACAGTAGTGTCCTTGCTTATAATTCACTTTCAGCCACATACAACATGATCAATTCACGTATGGCCACATTAAGTGGATTTACAGGCTGAGTTACCTATTTTAACTAACCAAACTCGCACCAAATAGACTAAGCCCTTGCAAAAATATAGAGGGGGACCATATTAGCAATGAGGCAAGTGGTAAACAAAAAGAAACTGGAGGAGTTGACATTCCCCCTTTTCTTACATTATAAAGTATAATAAAAGCAATTTGGTATCATAAGAAAACCATTTTAAAAATTATTATTAAGAAGGCTCTTTGAAATATGCATTAACTTCCTCTATAGCTAGCAATAAACCTTGCCTTAAGTGTATAGTATGTTAATGAAACAGCAAAGCCATCATTAGCAGAGCACTTAAAATTAAGCATGTATCAGAAAAATCATACCTTTATAATTGATGGAAAGGACGGTAATAAAAAAGGTGTAATGATGCAATCACCACAACAAAGGATGCACTTATCTATTTTAATCTTCAAATCTATTGGAGGTAATTTTTTCCCCCAGCAATGGCAGTCATTAAGACCAAGTATTGAAAAACAAACAAACCAAAAACAAACCAAAAAAACACACAGACTACACTCAAATTGAAGAGCCAGTGCTTTGAATTTTTGAATCAAACTGTTAAACCAACAGTTTTGAAAATAATAAAGTCTATTCAAACACATGTGCTTTCACTTTGAAAGAAAATAAGTGTTTTAATTATTAATTAATAAAACAAAACACTATTTTCATCTGTATCTCATCCTTTTTAACTATTATTTCATTATAATTTAAAAATGTATTCACATATTATTCTAATAGTGCAATGAATGAATGAATAAATAAATAAGCAAGCAAGCAAGCCTAGGTTGGGGTGAGTACTCAGTTTTTAAGGGCTTGAAATAAAAGCATTTTGATGACACTGCCCTAAACTACTGGTCTGATATTTAATTTTGTTCCAGCAGGAAAGAAAAAGCCATTATAGTGCCAATGTCTAATTTTCACATAATAAACATTTGCAAAGTCTGAAAGTCATAATGTTGAAATAGTGCCTTACACAGGTTTTATATATTTATAGTGTAGAAATTTCTCAAAATTTGTGTCTAGATCAGGGGTGTCCAACCTTTTGGCTTCCCAGGGCCACATTGGGAGAAGAATTGGGCCACACATAAAATACATTAACATTAACGATAACGGATGAGCTAAAAAAAATCGCACACAAAAAAAATCTCATGTTTTAGGAGAGTTCACAAAGTTGTATAGGGTTGCATTCAAAGCTGTCCTGGATCTCATGCAGCCTCTGGGCTGTGGGCTGGACAAGTTTGGTCTAGATCAGGGGTGTCAAACTGGCGGCCCATAGGCCAAGGTAATATTTTGTGGCCTACGATGCTCTGAAATAAAATGAAAATAGAAAAAATTGTTATGAAGACAATAGCGCTTAGGGGAGATCGAGGCAATACTGTACACACAATTCCCTCGTTAACCTTTCAACTACTGAAGACGAGTATACAAGTGGCCCAGTGCCTTTCCTGGGGGCCTGTGGGCCTGTATAAACGCGCTGCCTCAGTTCCAGCGTCGTTTGTAAATGTGATGTGGCCTGCGTGAATCTTGCCTGTTGCACCAAATGGCCTGTGTTTTAACTGAGTTTGACACCCCTGGTCTAGATGATGCGCTCAGGTCATGATATCTTCACAACTTGACAACATGCAAAAGGGTGAATATTGCCATTATCCAATTCTAACGATTTATTTTTATTGTTTTTGGCAGAAAGAGAGAGAGATAGAAACAGAGAGAAGGGGGAGGGCCCAGGGCAGTCTCCATAGTTGCACATCATCAGCTTTTCCATATAGTTTTATTCCACAGGTGGACGTAGGGCTACACAGTGCAGGAACTGGGCTGGGGTCTCACTCTGGTGAGAACTGAACTGGGGACACTCCCCAGTTCAGCATATGGGTACGTACGGGCCGGGGCCAGGATTCGATCATCGGTCCCCAGGGCTGCAAAGTGAGTGTTTATCTCACTGAGCCATCTGGCTTCCCCATTCTCCAATTCTAAATCTCATATTTTCATCTCAGTAAATTTTGTATGTTCTCTGATATTTTTAAAACTCAATGTGTAAATTAACACCAATTAAAGAATATATATTCAGAATTTATTTTGGCCTATGGTTATACTCAAATCATTTTGTTGACAAGCCATAAATTAAACCTGTTAGGTAATGAACCCACATACTCTTTTAAGTTCAATATGAAATTATACAGAACACTTCAGTAGAAGATTTTGCATTGCCATGAAGCACTTCATGGGATTCAAAACCACACTTCTGAATAAATGGTAAGGCTACACCCACAAATGGTCAAACCAGGATTCATAAGCAAGAAATAATAAATAAATAGCTCTGATGGTTTTCTTGATATAAAATTGACAAAAAACACCAAAATTGATCTATATATTAAAAATATCATTATTCACTTTCTATGTAAGCATTTTTACTGATTGTTTGCCTATCCCTATGCCTGCGTATGCTGGCCCTGAACATTCTCTCCAGGCATTCAGAATATTGTAACACATGGCATGTTCCGTGGTCAAACTTCATTCTATTTTACACTTATGGCATCATTTCCTTGTTTTATCTCAATTTTATTACAGGTTGCAACAGTGGCCACATAGGCCAAAATGCTTTCAAAACGACAGACATAGGGTATTAATTCTATCTAGAAGATAGGTTGGACAATGCTAATGTCTTGTTTACATTTACTCCCTTATTACTCCAACACAGAGATTATATGAAATTACAAGGTCTTTGCACAAAGCTAAAGAATCAAATTAAAGCCTCTCCCAAAATATGCAACATCTCTATAAAACGACTCCAATATGTTACCACAACGATGAATCACACATTCAAGGACATGAGCTCAGAATCAGTGGAGGACTTGAATTTAGAACCGCAGAGCCTCATATAGCCCCATGCACATAAGTATAGCCATCAATACTCGTGGTCTGCATGGTTCGTTTTCTTTATTGGCATTTACGCTGAAATTCTGATTTTAATATCAATTGGCACAAGTGTATGAGTGGAGATTATAAATCAGGAATTGCACGTACACGTTTACCAATACACTTGCTATAGAGCCCCTGCCAGTAAAAGGATTTGCCTTAAGGAAGGATAGAACTAGGAAGGCAGAAAAAACTCAGAATTCAACCAAACATGGGATTCAGAGAACTATTGATCTCAATTACTATGACAGAGCTGAATTCCCTTTAATAAAGATCTGTCTTAAAGGGATTCTCACAAGGGAAAAATAACTTGTCTGTATTTATAACAGTTACAATAAGGGGTCTGTTCATTAAAATATCATTACAGCTGAAGATAATTAAGTAGCACGACAAAGCATATTGTTCTAGAAAAGATTCCATAGAATGTCATATTCTAGAATCAACTCCATAGAATGACTTGATAGCCATTATTCACACATTTTTAAGGAAACTGCTTTCTGAGATAACACCAGGCTACTTCTGCATAAAGATTGCAATCAGAAAATGCTGATTGAAAGTGTTTTTTTATTATTATTTTTTTCACTTAAAATTATGGGATGTTCTGCCTGCATATTAAATAAAAACTGATTTGAAATTTAAAAAGAGGGGAAAGTCATTCAATACAATGGGTAGTTCAGGTCACATTATTCTTGATGAGATTCATTCTGAAAATCAAAAAATAAAAATTAAAGAAGAAAGTCAAATCAAGAGAGGGTTCTGTGTTGAATTTGCTCTTACAGCATTTGTAAATTGATGACCTGCAAAACAGAAAAGAAAACAAAAACAAAAACAAAAACAACTTACTGGCCGAATTTATTGGGAAGTTAGTTACCAAAGCTTAGAACTTGAAAAGAGGGTGTCCATGTTTGGCTTAAGATAGTTGGCTCAAAGTCCCTTTGCAAACTTTCCACCTTCTCTAGGCCTCTTATAATATCCTTTCCCATTCAACTTACAATGTCCTTTCCCCATGTAGCTTCCACAGGACCAATCAATCTCATTTTTTTTTTTAGCTTCCATCTACTTATAGTCTAAGTCAAACAGCCTAGTTCTTACATCATCTCATCATTTCACTTGGTTATATCACCCTAATGAGATTATCAGTGAACGGAAAGCAGAGTCTGTGTCCCTTCATTAGGAACTCACGCTAATTTGGGATTGGCTAGTTGAGGTGCAGGGCTGTGCTTGGACTCATATAGGAGGAGACCCATTAATGCTGCTTCAGTCTGTGAGGTCCTTGTGGGCCCTACAGCAGGACTGCAAATACTGGCAAATTCTACATGGTTCTATGCACTATAAACAGAGCAGTGGGAGAAACATGTTATAAAGACAAAACAAAGCACACAGATCAGCCCTGAGGATTTTGGCGTCAACAGCTCAAGAACTACTTTTTAGAAACACTAAAGAAAAGGTCTAAAGATAAAGATAAAAAGGAAGTAGACTTCAGAGTCTGCCACAGTCATGTTTGATGCCTGGTTCTATAACCTGTAGTTTGTGAGCCTAGTCACTTAACTGTCTTGAGCCCTACGTTCCTTCATTAGTAAGGGTGTGTGTGTGTGGTGTGTGTGTGTGTGTGTGTATGTGTGTGTGTGTGTGTAGTACGTTGGTAATATCTATTTCCTAGGTTTGTTGGGACATGACATGTAATATTAAACCTAGACACCACTGGATCTGTTAAAGGCCTGAATAAAACAAAAGGCTGACTCTCCTTCAAGAGAGAATTCTTTTACTGATGGCCTGCCTGGTGGCCTCTGAATTGAAGCATCTCTGGGCTTTGGGACTAGAACTGGGGCATCTGCTCTGCAGATTTTGGACTTGCCAGTCTCCATAATCACATGAACCAATTCTTTATCATAAATATTTTTTATTGCCTATTGGTTCTATAATAAAGCCTTCCCTGACCATCCTATTAAAAACAGAGAAAATCTCCCTACCTCTCCCTCTTCCATCAATTTTCTCTGTAGTTTCTGTTTCCATCAACATGTTCTTTATTTTGCTTCTTTATTTTACTTACTGCATAGCTATGCATACTACATAAAGCAGATATTTTTGTCCATTTCTCCCCCACTGTATCTCCAACACTCAGAACACTATCTGGCATATAGCAGACGCTCAGAAAATATTTGCTGAGTGAATGAACTTAAGAGGAAAGTAATTCACTAGCTTAAGAGTTGCTTTCGGTCAAATATTTTCTTTGAGCTATGTAGATTTCACATCTGAAATCTGTAAGAAAGGTGGTCGTAGTGGTTTATTCTATTGTGACAGAAACTATTCCAGAAGGATGGGCAGAAGCATGGAAGAGAAAAATAACTTTTCCTCACCCAGAAAAGCAGACATTGGGGAGGGTACAAATAAACAGAGGGAACAAAATCCATGGTTAGTGTATTAGCTATTTATGGCTATTGTAACAAATTACCATAAATTGGGTGCCTTAAAATAACAGAAATTTATTCTCTCTCAGTGCTGGAGGCCAGAAATCTGAAATCAAGGTGTTGGCAGGACCACACTCACTACGAAGGCTCTTGGGGAGAATTGATTCCTTCCTTCTTCCAGCTTCTGGTGGCTGCCAACACCCTTTGACTTGAGCCTGTACCACCCCCATCACTGCCTCTGCATTCACAGTGCCTCCTTGTTTTCTGTCTGCATCGAATCTCTCATTGCCTCCCTCTTATAAGGACATATGCCATTGGACTGAGGGCCCACTTGGGAAGTCCAGGATGATCTCACCACAAGACCCTTAAATTAAGTATCATCTTCAATGGCCCTTTATTCAAATAAGGTACTATTCATAGATTCAGGGTACTGGAACATGGACATACCTTTTGGGGACCACCACTCAACCTACCACAGTTCTAGTAAAAAAAATTGAAGTTTGCTATGATTGACAATGACAATTTTGATTGTGTTTGTCCAGCTGCCAACATGGGGTGTTTTCGGAGGGATGTGGGCCTTTGTCATCCAATAACTAAACCCTTTTGGGTTTCCCTAAGGACTCAGATTAATCCATGTGGTAAAGTGTTAAACAATTAGTTACTTATTGTAGTGAAGATCTTTGCTCAGGAAGCCATGTGTGGAAAGCAAGATCAAATGTTTCATTAAACAAGGGAGTCATCTGTGGGTCAGGTTTTCCATCCCAATTCTTTCCTCTCATTTCTCATAATCTCATGATAGAATTCTTTTAATATGGATCAAGAGCATGTGATTTAATCCATGGAAAAGGACTACACTGAACTTTCCACTCAAGTTTATACAATGTCAGTGGTCATCAAGATCACCTGTCAAGCAACGATGCCACAAAAGGACATGTAAAGAGATCCAAGTTCAAAATTTCAGGCTGTTTTCCCTGGTGCTAGTCTCTATATTCCATGACTGCATTTTCACCTTCTCCTGACATTCAGAAGACGTGAAACTTCTAAATTAAATTACATTTGTTTAAAGTATTATAATAGGTACTTTTCAGGATCCAGTGTTCCACAATTTATTTAAGTATCCTATATAACTCTCCATTTCCCTGAATCAGTACAAACAACTGTCCTATTTAAATTTTAAGACCACTAAATTTTATTACAGCCAGTAATAGCTTCTTTTTTTACTGTTAGAAGTGGAACTACTTAAGTCTCAGTTCTTACCATGCCTAGGTCAATAAAATGTCTATTAAAAGGTCATATACAAATGACACATAATACTTTCTAGGAGAGTTCTTAAGTCTGAACCTAGCTTTTAAAATCCCTAGAAAATTATTTTTTAACTGAAAAAATGGGAAAGTATTTGTAAAAAAATTTAAAAAAAATTCATTTGCCAGAAAATAAAATGTCATTTAAACTTTTTAGCTTTCAAGGAAAAGAAGTACATTATAATAAAAGGTCTGGTGGTATTTTTTCAACATCCCAGTATCTAAGGTATATCCTGAGGTAATTAGTGACAGTCCCCACTCTTTTACAATCACCTGACCATAGTGATGACTCTAAAGTACTAAAAGCCAAGGCCAAATCATCCAGTTAGAAACAAACCCAGAGAGATTTAAATAACTATTGAGAGGGAGAAAGGTTACTGGTTAACCTGTGGTTGACATCCTAACAAAACCTGATGTGACTGCCCATCATGTAACAGACAGTTGTATGGGCCTGTGTAAAGGCAGGGGTGCCCTCACCTCCCTGTCCAAGTGGCTTTGAACATGAACATGTAATATATTCTGAAAGCAGTAGGGGCCTTCCACCGTGAAGAACAGCATTGCTTCTAAAGATTATGTTTGGGACTCCCAGTGTTATCCATGCCAAATCTGGGCTACAATATACCATCTGCCAAGATATACCAATGCTAGCCTTTGGATGGATTCACTTACAATTAATACATGGAGACTCACATTCAGTAGGTTCTCATGAGACTCTTAAATATTTTTGAATAGACAACTATAAAGTTTAGTTTT
This sequence comes from Craseonycteris thonglongyai, assembly GCA_004027555.1. Lineage (NCBI taxonomy): Eukaryota > Metazoa > Chordata > Mammalia > Chiroptera > Craseonycteridae > Craseonycteris > Craseonycteris thonglongyai. The sequence continues at coordinate 18,953 of PVKE010014837.1, forward strand.
ATTTAGAAAGGGTACTTGATCTGATACAGAAAGGAAAATGGAGGTCATGGGTCAGTGGTCCTATTTTATCTTCCTTTATTATTGGTTGGGGAATAATCTTATTCTATCAAACATGCATTGCATGATCCCTACCTGTGCTTTCTTCTCAAGGATATTCAGGAGTAGATCACTATTTTAAGGTTTATTGGAATAGCCCTCTAATTTGTCTGGTTCCCCTTTCTAATTCACTATTCACATCACAGAGAGATTGACTAAAACTGAAGTAGTCTTCAATGGCTGTTATTGTGTCTGGATAAAGCTCTAAGTTCTTACTGTTCATTGCAGTGATCTGCCTGTCCAGGCCCCATTTTCTTCCTCAGCTTCATATGTTTCTATTGTAATGGACTTCTTCCATTTCCTTCAGTGGTCTCCTTGCTTCTGGGCAGCCACACCTGCTGATCCCTCTGATTGAAACTTTCTCCTACAACTTCTAGAGTTCTCACTCCCTCTCAAACATTTGAACTGCATTCGACTTCATTCTGGAAATGATGCATGGTGAAGCTAAGGCTCTGTTTTATTATTAATGAACTATTTCTTGGTCCAGTGTTTATAAATCAAAGACCACTGATCATCTATTTAAAAAGAGACTTAGGATTATATATATATAGACAATTTGAGGCAAGCAAGGTGGGCTTTATGATTTTTTATGACAAAACCATCCATCTGGCATTAAATATGCTATGTGGCAAAAATCTAAGTCTTCTAAAACTACTTCTGTGTGCTTCAGGGATCTCAATGATAATTTTAAAACTCTTTCAGTGATGCAAATTTTTACTCTATATCTTTTTTTTTTTTATTTAAAACCAAATGATATATATATTCTCAAACAACTTGTTCTGCCCTCCCACTATTTACTATAAATTGAATTAAATAAATCACACATGTGTCAGTGAGAAATCTAAATATTAAAATGGCTGATTTTTAACTCCCTTTTTTCTATGGAAGTTTTGGTCCAACGACTTTTTTCAGGCCTGCGTCAACATGGGCATTCTGTACTGAGTCAATAAGATGACCTCAAATTCACCTACAGAATACTCTGACAGCATCTGTTTACCTGAGGATATAAAGAAAGACAGTACAAACTAAAGTAGCTGTGTAGGGATCAGGCTCAATAGCCTTAGAATCCAGAAGGACATAAATGCTCTTGTTTTTTATATTGCACCATGGTGTTACCCTGGATTATCTCCTAGCAGCCAGTGAGTGGAACTGATACAGAGAGGTCAGTGAATGCTTACTGCTGAGGCGGTGTCTTGGTATTTGTGCCTGAACCTCAGCTGTGCCCAAGAAAAACTGGACAGCAGTCCTTTTGGTCAGACTTTTCTTGATGATTTACTCCTCTGAAGTCAGTTAGGTTTAAGGCCAATGCTGAGGAATTAAGAGGCTTAAAGAAGAAATGCATTTCTTGATGATTTTCTTTTCCCCAGACACAATCTTGTCCATCAACATTATCAAGTGGGTTGGCTGGGCTCCCCAGGGTGCTTTGGTCACTTCAAAGATATAGAAAATACAACCCTAGTTCTGTAGAAATTCTCAACAGCCTTGTGTCACTTTTGATAGAGAATGACTTAATGACCTTCTTGCACGTATTTAAGCCTAGTTCAGAAAGAGACGACATATTATGAGTGAGCCCATCTCAAGAGATAGAGAGAGATGATAGTAATGAAAACAGATTGATGCTGCGTTGGCTCAGGTCTCATTGTTTTAGCCATTTGCCTGAAAGAAGGTTAAGAAGATCACTGGCATTGCTGTCAAGAGGGTGAGTTTTCTTGTTTCATAATGTCAAACTTTTGAGAGAACTTAATTTGCCATTGGACAATGGGGAGAATAGTGGATTATAGAGAGAAGTGACAGTATCTATTTTAGACAGTATCTTTAAAAGTTACAAAAAGACACTGGGAAAGCTGGGGGTTCCATGAAGCCCTCCAGGTTCACACTGAAGGCTTCCCAGAGTTTCTGGAGCCTTCTCCCCACTCCACCATCAAATCTTAAAACGCAGGGTATCCTACAGCAATCAGGGCATGAGCTACGGAGACACATTCTCTCCCTCTAACTTCCTTTTCCAAAAGCACCTGGAGCAGGCTCTACTAAAGTGATTTGTGACATTGATACCTTCCCTCCTTTAGCTCAAGGGTTGCTAAACTTTTCTGTAAAGAGCAGAGAGTAAATACCGGTATTTTAGACTGCCACTTATAGGGTTTCTGTCATAGTTGCTACATCTGGCTGATGCAGTGAGAAAATAGTCATAGGCAATACACAAATGGAATGCATTCAACAAATGTGTTCAGTAAAACTTTATTAGAGGACATTCAAATTAGAATTTCAAATGATTTGCACGTGTTTTAAAATATTATTCTTCTTTTGATTGTTTCTTTAATAATTTCAAGTCATAAAATCATTCTTAGCTCATGGGCTATACAAAAATGACAGCAACCTGGATTTGATCCCTCCCCTAGCTCAAAGCCATTCAATAGAACTTCTTATGATGGTGGAAAAGTTGTATATTGGTAATGTCCAATACTGTAGACACTAGCTCCTGGGATAATTGAGAAGTGGCTAGTGTGAAAAAAGAACTTGCTTTTAATTGTATTTAATTTTAATTAGTTTAAACTTGAGTTACCACTTGGCTATGTTGAACACAATCTTCTTTCATATTAACTTGAAAAAATATTCTTATCTCTTGCCTACATTATAATAAATAATTAAATAATCCTTCCATTTGCTGCTTAAGTTTTATAGTTAGTGCTCCTTTTGTGAAGATCATAGTTGATGTCTTCGTTTTAATTATGTAATAAACATGGGCAAACACAGATAGTACATGCAAATACTCATGGTGCACATAAGTGTAAACACATACCTGGATATAATGCAACTGTTTACTGGAATGCCATCACTACCAAATTCAATGAAAAAATATCATGGAAAGAAAACCTTGCCTATCCTTGGACAAGTCTACTATGAAAACACCATACTGGACAATAAAAATTATTGTAAAATATAAGCTTAAACTTTACATTGGTTTCCCCAATTATCTGTTAAAAAGTCCAATACTTCCTTTAGACATAGCTTCCAATGATGAACTTGCAACACTGACCCAAGGGATGTCATTTTCCAAAATATGCAAAGTAACCATTTTTAAATAAATGACAGCACATGAACCTCATCTCAAATCAAATCTCAGAGCATCTGGGGGCAGCACTTCATGCTGATCTGACAGATCAAGGTCAGAGTAACTGGCCAGTAAAAGACAAAAGCATCAAATCTCTGACAATTACATGGTTTTGGTAACAAGCATCATTTAGCAGATGTATAAAGTCCTATTCATTAAAAGCTAACCGTATTATATTCTTAATTTTGATTAAGCCCATATATGATGAGTCTTCTATTATCACTGGCAGGGGAGGTCTAGGGTCAACTAAGGAAATTCTAGAGTGAGAGATGGGTGCTAATTGTCCATCTTTGGTAAAACTAAATAAAAATGTAATAGTGGAGAACTATATATTAATGACAAAAAATAAAAAAATAAGACTTGCCCCTACAATCTTAGTGCTGTGTTCAGAATAATCCAGGTCAAGGAGTTCCTTGAAGGCTCCATATATCTTGTCTTTCTCTTGCTATATTCTGTCCCTTGGGATCCTCATTCATGCACAAATCTTCCTTCTTCCTTTATACACACACACACACACACACACACACATTCACAAACCTTTAATCTTCATCTAAGACTTCTCTCAGTTCCAAATTGGTAAATGACACCATCTTCAAGACTTCGCTACTTAGATGTTTCAAAGACATTAAGCCATTTCTAACACTGCCCTCGTGGTTCCCTCCCACCCTTCTAGTTTGGCTGTCTTCTACAATTCCTTAGGCCAATGATAGGTGCCAACACCTGCTCATTTGCGTTAAGTACAAACTCAGGAAATCCCTTGACTCTTCCCTTTCCTTCGACCCTATAGCCAACCCAGCACCACGTCCTGCCTCTCATGTACTTCTCCCTCTCTCTACGTCCTGAGCCACAAACCAAGTCCACACTGCTAATGTCCTTTGCTTGCACTAATATAATAGGCCTAACTAATCTTTTGCATCCTGCTTCTCCTGTCTATCCTTCATACATCTACTTTCACCCAGGGTTAAGTCCACTTAGGATAAAAACCAAAATTCCTAATGCAGGAATCAAGGCTGTATGGGTTTCACTTGTGTTCACATTTCTGGCCTCATTTCATGTACTCTTCCTTGCTCTCTGTGCCCTATATACCATGGCCTTTCAGTTTCTGAGATCACAGGGCATTTGTGTGCACTAATTTCTCTCTTTAAAAAAGCTTAGGGGAAGCCAGGATGGCTCAGTGGGTTAGGTGCTCACTTTGCAGCCCCGGGGACCGAGGATTGAATCCCGGCCCCGGCCCATGCAGACCCATATGCTGAACTGGAAGTGTCCCCAGTTTGGTTCTCACCAGGGTGAGACCCTGGCCCAGTTCCTGCCCTGTGCAGCCCCACACCCACCTGTGGAATGAAACTATATGGAAAAACAGATGATGTGCAACTATGGAGACTGTTCCGGGCCCTCCCCCTTCTCTCTGTATCTGTCTGTCTCTCTCTCTCTCTCTCTCTCTCTCTGTTGAAAACAATAAAATAAATAAATCTTTAAAAAAAAGCTTCACTCCCTCTTTACCCTCCTGCTTACCCCACTAGACCCCACATCATTTACTGCGTTATTCCTATTCAGCTTCAGCTCTTAGTTCAAATATTATTTGCTCCAATAAGTCCTGCCTGGTCTTGTTTCTTCTATACCAAATCCATCCCAGACCAACCTAGGTGTTTTTCTATAGTAAGTTCTTCTTAGAACCATGTTCCTTTCTTTCAGAGAAGGTGTTTCAGTTGGTATGAACATATCCCTTTATGTGATCATTTGTTTATGACCTACCTCTCCCACTTCTCTGTAAGTACCACTAGAGAAGGGACCATGTCGACTTTCTCAAGCCAGAGTTTCCCCAGAACCTGGCATGGGGTTGGCACACTGAATACACTCAGTAAATATTTGAATAGATTAATGAGTACATCAACAAGGATCTGGGGATAGTGTGGGTGTGTGGAGGCATGTGGGGTTGTGAAAATAGATGGTACCGACTTTCCTTGCAAATCCAAGATAAAATTGTCTATGATTATTTCTCCTCTATGGCAAGTTTTGACCTATGGACTGTGTGGCCCATCGCCAACTAATATGCAGGCTATTATGAAGTGTGTGTTGTATATGGTTTACTAACTTACTCCTTCCTGCCTCCATGTTACTTTTCTATTCTTATTTTCCCCTTATCTCTTTCTCCCCACATATTCTCTATTGATTTTCATCATTCTATTATGCATGCACTATTGTCATCTGTATTACAACTTCTTGGGAACAAAGCCACCCTTAAATAAATAATATTTATAATTATAATTATTAATCACAATCCTTACTGTATCACTACAGCTCTAAATTCCAAGTTGAGAACCAAATCTGCCTGCCATGTGACAATCTAACAGCCAGTGGGATAGTAGATTTATTATCAAATATACTACTTCATCACTTTTTAAAATCAACTGCTCTTTACTTACATTGTCAGTCTTGAAAGTATTTGTTTTACATTCTGTTTGGCATAATTCCAAAATAGTAACTTTTAAAAAAATATTTATTTTATTGTTTGAGAGAAGGTAGGAGCAAGTGAGAAGGGGTGATTGCCCAGAGCAGTCTCCATAGTTGTACATCATTAGTTGTGACATAGTTTCATTCCACACAGGTAGATTCAGGGCTAGTCAGGGCAGGAACTGAACCAGGGCCTTCCTGCAGGAGAGGCAAGAAACTTTGCTGCCGTGCCATCTTGGCAGTTACCAGTTGAACCACAGTTCAGCATGTGTTTGCACGGGCCATGGCTGGGATTTGATCTCCGGACCTAGCGATTGTAAGGCCAACACTCCACCTATTGAGCTACCCAAGCATCCCCCTAAGTATTAACTTTTTATAGGGCTCATTCAGCTATCTTTTGTTTCTGCTGGTTTTCACTAACAGACATTTCTATATTCATTGTAATTGCTTTGATGAATTGATATTTATGGGAACTTTAATTATAATAATAGCTTAACACTTAGTTTGTATATAGGCCCTCTTATAGACAAACTGGTTAATTATGCCAGGAACCCAGTGGATTTCCATAATGAGATGCTTTGAAACTAAACTCTGAGTTTATCAGGCTTTAAACTCACATGAGGGATTACTTTCTTTCTCTATTCAACACCAAATTTTGAGAGCAACAGTTTTCTCATAATTCCTTGAGAAACAGGTTTATTTTTAAGTGCATGGGTGTTCTGAGGTTAAGTGGCCCCTTGTGCTCCTAAGTTTCTGTAGGGTTCTCTTATTAGACTCCTCACTTAGGCTTCATTTCTTGTTCTCTCACCATCTACACATCATGAACCATCTAAGCTCAATATCACCTTGGCAGACACTTCCAAGATGAAAGATAGTGTTACTGTTCTGTCTACCTCTCTGGATATCTGCCTGAACTTGGATCTTGCTCTTTGAGCATTCCTTAATTTCTTTCCCATTCATTTATGCACTTAAATATATTCTTAAAGTTATATAGAGGTTTTGTTTTTATTGAAAACTTGAGTCTCTTTAGCTTGCTTTTTGATGCTTCTATATCTTAGATTATATTAGGAAGAGATGTGAGTTTTTATATGGCTGCAACAAACAGGTGGCTTCAGGATAGACTGACCAGACGTCCTGATTTAAATGGGACAGAAAACAACAGTACTGTTCCATTTCAAATGGTACGTATGGTCAGCCTACTGACACCTTGAAATTAGTCCAGTGAGACTAGGCTGACCATACGTACTGGATGAAATGGGACAGTAGCATTGTTTTCTGTTCCATTTTAAATGGTATAACTGGTCAGCCTACTTCAGGATTGTTTCAGCATCACTGTTGTCCTACTAAAAAAACAATAAAGTTTGAAGGGCTCATTAACAGAATTGTGATGATATTAAGGAAACATGATGGCTTCTTTTAGCCTGAATTGAATTTTTGAAAGCTGAAATAGAAAGAGGGCACTTGAAAGAAATGTATCTAGATGAAGATTTAGAGAAAAGCTTGAAATTTCAAACAATATCTCATTTAAAACTAACTTGTAGCAGTAATGAAATCTTTTCTTTTAAACTTCAGAGCATTTTTGATCATCCAGATAATATATAAATATTTTACTTAAAAAAACATGTGGAAACACAATATATTTAGGGTAAAGCACCTCTTGACTACTTCCTTACTCCAAGCCCCTTCCTTCAAGTTCACCAATGGTTAAAAAGTCTGTTTTAAATATAAAGAACTTTTTTATTTTTTTCTAATTCATATTCATATCTCTCTGTATAGATATAACCAGACAGAAACACAGAGTATGTTTTGCATTTTAGAAAAATGGATGCGTGGTATGGTATTTCATATGCCTAAATATGTTTTTGTGTTCTACACTCTTAATAGTTTGAATGCACAATTTTCCCTGTTAAATCATTTTATAATTTCAAAGACTTGCTTCACTGTCTTCAAACTTCTAAATTCTCTATAAAGAAGCCAGATCTCATTCTGACTTTCCATTTGTGACCTGTAGTTTTCTTTTTGAAAATATTTAGAAATTCCTTTGTTTCTGGTGTTCCAAAATTTCTCAAGCTTTTGGTCTTACTATGGCTCTTTTGTTTCTTGTTGCTGGGCAATCAGTCTGACCCTTCAGTATGATAACCAACATTCTTCAGTTGTGAAAAAGGTTTCTTATCCTATTTCTTTGATAATCTGCTTCCCTCACTTTTCCTTCTGGTGTTCCTCTTAGTTGGGGTTCTGTGCTATGGGCACTTAGCTTTCTCCCTTCTTTTCCCTGCAAAATCAATTCCATTTTCCTTTTATCTTCTAATTACATACTGATTTTTTAATGCACGGTTATTCTTGTTTTGTATTCTTTGATGATTTTATCCCTTTTATATTATTTTATAAGAAACCATTTAAATTGTACTTCTAGAAATCTGTCCCACAGAGCCATACAAGATCCCTTAAAAATACTTATACATAGATCATATATGTGTTTCAAGTTTTATGGTTTCTCTTATTTTATATTATACATAGTTCTGTATAGATATGTTCTATATATATGTACAAGCACTGTCCAAAAAGTATCCAGCCATATAACATGAAAAATATAGGCATTTATGGTTGGACTTTTCTCCAGATGGCTCTCATATACATACATATATTAACACATACATATATATATGTACATATATAGCAGATTATTGCAGCTATAGAGGAAAACTAACGATTGACTTTTATAACTTCAAGTATATCAGTGCCTAATGAAATCCTTCTTAATAACATGTTTTCAACTGTCTTACAATCAGCTGATAGTTTTAAAATATTCATATAGTTACAGGTTTTCTTTCTTTCTTTCTGTTGCATTGTAATTCACTCAGAGGGAATATGGTTGGGATGAGAGTGGTTGGGAGTGAGGTTGGGAGAACAAAGCAAGAAGGCTGGAGACTACATTCCTGGCCTGGTCCTACTGCTACCTGTAAGTGGATCTCTCTGGGCTTCTTTCCACATTTGCTAAATGTAGGTATCAGCCCAGATTATTTTAAACTATTTGCAGCTCTTACTGTCTATGAAAATTTCTAAAATTCTCTATCTTCATTTGCCTGCATTAGTAATAGCTCTTTTATCCCACCTTTAGTGATTAGAAATTAAATTTGCCCAGGGCCCAACCACACATTTTTGTCTGAATAATGAAAACAGGAGAGCATAGCACTATAGTCTAAACACATGATGTTGTTAGAAGTTCAGTGGAAAAAGTCTTCTATCAAGTAAGGGAAGATAAATCTGAGAAACGCCATTCCTGGACACTGGAGGTAATGAAAGTAAAGCCCTCAGGGTTATGCGATCAATTTTTCAATTAGTATGTTTCCCTCCCCGTTTAACTGTGTATAAATTAATCGTAGCTGAAAACAAAGGAAGGAACACAGAAGAAAGGAGACTGGAACAAACAATGCAATAGAGAAGAAACTGCATTTACCTGACATCTGCACAACAGAGAAGGGAGGCATGTGATCTGAAATCAAAGGGGGACTGTGTTTTTAAAATAGTGGATAAAATACCTGGGTAGCTGGTGTGAATATAGCTATACAGCAAGACACAAGGAAGGGTGTTTGCTTGGGAATCTGTTTGCTGGTGTCATAGTAGAGGGATGTGCTTAATAACATTTACATGTGTTTTGCAAAAACTTATGGATTAACAAATTTAAGAGGCAGGTAGGTAATGCATATGGTGCAAAATTCCAAGAGCACAAGGCTAGTCAGGGGCCCTCAGCCCCTCACTATATTGCACTATAATGCAATTTTACTGACAAGAAGCTATTAAGAACCAACACAGGCTTTAAAAACTCCAGCCATAAATGCCTCTATTTTCATATTTATATAAATAATATAAATATAAATTAAGTATATACATTTATAAACATAAACATGGATATAAACATAAATATAAACACCAAAAATGTAAATGTACATAATATGAATATGAATGATGCAAATACATCTCATGCATAGACAGACGAATGAATGGACAGAGATATGGAGTGCTACTTTCAAACCAATTTTAAGAGATAAAAGATGTTTTAAAAAACTAAACTATTTTCCATTCTACTCTTTGATCAATGAGTACTATAATTCCAAGACTAAAAATCTGGGTGATAAAATAGTTCTCAATATACAATCTCTGTTTTCCAACTAAATTAGCTTTAATCTTTAGATAAAATGTTGCTAAAGGCCAGAGTCCTGGTCAAAACAATGACAGTCCAGAGCAGTGATGACCTCCCTTGGTGTCTTTACTTGTCACTTCGGGCTCTTATAATATCTCACTTAATAGCTTTTGTCCACATTTTAGTTTGCCAGTAAGACTAAAATAGGGAAGAATTATAGAAACGAAAGTGATCATAATAAAACTGACCAACATGCCAAACAATGAATGTATTTAGGTACAAGGTTTAAAGAAAAAGAAAACCTTGTTTTTGAAATCCCCAGCTAAGCCCCAGTTCAGATGGTTATATCAGGACAGACAGAAGACATGTAGGTCACATGGAAAGCTGTGTCAACTCTCTGAACTTTCAGGGGATTCATTCAGCTATGAATAAATACATCCGCAGACTAACTCTATTGAAATATCACTAGAAATACAGTTGTCAAGAGCCAGTCTAATTAACTTGTCTTAGGATATTTATTTTATTTTATTTTAGAGTTGATCTTCATAGAAGGATATACTGAGCCTTTACATATAAAACAGATATTTAAAAAAAAATTCTGGTTATAGCTCAGCAGAATTGGGCATAATTTTCAACCATGTAACAGCAACCGTTTCTTCTTCTAAAAATGTGAGTTTAAAGGCTTTAACTAAAAACCTTCCAAAGCTTTTGACAAGAGTTCAGTTTGGTAGAGAAAATAGAAAAAGTCTGGCTTCATCTGGATGACTGCCTCTTGTTTCCCTGTGACCCAACCTTCCTGAAGCTGTTTGTTATTCACCTCACTGCAAACACCTCTCTGTCACAGCAGGTGTTGGGTCAGGAAAGGACACGGTGTCCAGGAAACCTGCAATCAGGTTAGAAAACTCCCACGTGAGCCATTCCCTTTCAATTGACTCTGACTGGCTGGCATTGCCACCCACACCTCTGATCTGCCTGCCCAGGAAACGGTTGTCATTTAATAGTGGGAGAGACATGTTACAACCGAGGCAATTTTCAGGTAGAAATTGCTAAGTGGGTTAGAAAAATGTTGCCAATAGTAGATTTGTTTTAGGGGACTTTTCTGTTGTCCCTCAGATATTTGATATATAGGGCACGAGAGCTGATAGGTCAGCAAAACAGCACTGTACCTTTCTGGTGGAGGAGATAAAGGAAAAAGGGTTTTAAAAGGTAATAAGTTAGTCAATAGTTTAGTGGTTACTTGAGGGTAACAGGGGAGGAGGTTGGGAGAGGAGGGAGGGGGTGTTAAATATATGGTGATGAACCCATAATGTAAAAAGTAGACAAAGTACTATAGAATTATACACCTGGAACCTATGTAATTTTTACTAACCAATGTCACCCCAATAAATTTAACAATAAAAAAAGGTAATAAATTATATTTCAGCAGATAGTTTTGTTTTCTTTGTCAAGGATGGGTAATGATGCTTTCAACTCTGGAACCACAACAGGAACTCTGCATAAATTCTAGGAAAACCCTATGCATCCAATAGTAAGGTTTGTGCCAGTGGTTGCTGGTAAATATTTAATAGGTGGCTCTCCTAGGGCCAAAAAAGAGCCTCATTCATAACGTTTGCTGACTTCTGTGGTGTAATTATTCCCACTATCGTCAACTTCAAGCTACTAAAGTGATCATGTTGACCAAAGAGTTAGGAAGAGGTGTACACTCACAGTTCATTATAGTGACCAGACAGATGCAATAAGTTGTAGATTACATTGAGAGCTCATATAGCAGTGAAATGTCTTAAATAATTAGCAAGTGGTGAGTTTTCGGTATTTGTTATCTTTGTTTTTAATATAACTTGATTAATTGTAAAGTTTATAAAACTTACCTTTTAAATAAAGGTTGTGTTTAACAATTGGCTCAGAGAATCTCTGAAAAATTAAACAATGAGCTCCTGTGAGCTAGTAGGATCACCTTCAGCTCATCATGGGTTTGTTCTCAAAGAGTAACAAAAAATGAATATGAAAATGCACTTAAGCAATATTTAATTATATTTGCGTCTTGAGAGGCAAACACTTTGCTTTAGGTTTCCTTTTTAAACTTGTTAATTTTCTCAAACTCTGTTATCTATCAACAGGTAAATCAAAAGCAGTGATTAAAATCATCAGGTGCTAGATCAACATAGATGACAGCTTTCTGTAAATTTGTGTGAGAAACTGAGTATGAGATATATCTCTCCTCACCAAAAACAAAACAAAACAACAACAACAACAACAACAAAAACACAGGGAATGGTATTCGCTTATGGAATGACATGTTTGATGGCTTGAACTGTGTCCCCTCAAAATTCATATGTTGAAATCACAACATAGGTGATTAGGGTTAAATGAGATCAGAGGGTGGGGCCCACACCCAACATAACTGTTTTTATAAGGAGAAGAGGCAGCAGAGCTCTCTGTCTTTTCAGGAGTGCAGATCAAAGGCCATTTGAAAACTCAGCATGACAGTACCACCTGCAAAGCTGAGGAGAGAAGCCTCAGAAACCAGCCCCACTGGACCTTGATCTTGGACTTCAGCCTGCAGAACTGTGAGAAAATAATTTTCTATTATTTAAGCCACCCTATCTGAGATACTTTGCTTTGACAGAGCAAGCAGACTAATACAACATGTAAATAATGAAATTATATACAATTTCACTGTAGTAACATGTTCCTTGGTCCTCAGGTTCTATCATGGTGTCATGAGAAATTCCTTCTTCTCTGCCCCGCTTACTTGGTAAACTCCTACTTAATTCTATAGTGCAAGGGCTCCTACCTCTGGGGAGCTCTCCTCGGTTTCCCCAAGGATGAGTTAACTCTTCCTTCTTTGTAAACAGCTTTATTATAAGGATGATCACAGTGTTTTGTCCCAACACAAATCCTTTGCAGAAAGGTAGATTACACATGAGAAATTAAGATTCAACATGTTGCCTACCTATGCTGCCTCTATGTTAGCCACTAGCTACATGTGGCTATTTACACTTAAAGTTAAATAAAATTAAAAATTCAATTCCTCAGTTGCATTAGCCACATTTCACCTACTAAATGACCACCTGTGCTAGTGTCTACTGCATTGATCTCTCAGACCCAGAACATTTCCGTCACTGAAGAAACTTCTATTGGCCAGAGTTGTCAACAATTTGAGATGGAGGGAGGGACATGGTTGCATCTTTTTGCAGTTTTATTTTCTAAGCACCTAGCCTAGTGCCTGCTATACAGTAGGTGTTCTATGAGTATTAATTGAATTAATAAAATAAAAAATTAACACTACTTACTTACATGTAGCTACTTAAAACATCCATGGTTCCTGGATACCACAGAAATAAACACATATATAAAGTTTGTATTTTTTATTACTGACGAGTAAAAAACTAAAAATGAGCAATTTTCACTTCTCCTGGGATGAGGATACCAACATCCATTATTAAGATATAATTATAGACTTCATCTCTCAGGTGTTAATACAGCAATCTATAGTTGTTAATTCAGTAGCACAATATCGATTCTAATTTATTTTTCTAGGTCATCTCTGCTCTGTTGTTCTATAAGTGACCCTATGGACTCATTAAATCTTTCAGCATAATATTTATGCAAATCAATTTAATGAGTCCTCCAACACCTTGAAGTCTCTGGATCTCATACCTATTATTTCAGTGGCAAACGTCTGAGTTTAATGAATAGTATTCTTCATAAACTCAAAGGAGATACTAAAAAGGTCACTCAGTTGTACACAACTCTGCTTGCAGGCAGCCTCATTGTCGCCACATTTAAAGATCTTTTAAAAAGACACAAAATAATCTTTGGTAGTCTACCGTCATCCCTCAGTATTCCGTGGGGATTGGTTCCAGAACTCTCCCCACTACCCCGAAGATACCAAAATCTCAGTGTGGATACTCAAGTCCCTAATGTAAAATGGTGTAGTATTTGCATATAACATATGCACATTCTCCCATATACTTTAAATCATCTATTTATAGAATATAAATGTTATCTATGTAAATAGTTGTTAGACTATATTGTTTGTGTTGGGCTGCAAGCTGAACATGCCTGCTTTACATGCAAGCTTGTCAAACCCGTGGCCCACCGGCCACATGTGGCTCAATGCAGACCAACACAAATTTGTACACATTCTTAAACATTATGAGCTGGTTTTTTTTTTTAGATCTCATCAGCTACTGTCAGTGTTGGTGTATTTTAGGTGTGGCCTCAGACAAGTCTTCTTCCAATGTGGCCCAGAAAAGTCAAAAGGTTGAACACGCTTGCTTTAGAGAGAACCCATGAACAGAGATGGTTGTGTCAAAATCCTTCTAACCCACTCGTGCAGGCCACACACTGCCTCGGTCTCCCTCTCAGCTTGGCGTTGCATTCCCACTGGGTGTCATGAACTCAGAAAGCAGCTGATGGCCTGTCACTGCTAGGAGCTGCTGCCAGAGGCGCCACCTGGTGGTCTGTCTTGTATTCACAGGGCTGCAAATGATCTCACATCTAGTCCTGGAAGATGGTTTTCTCCAGGACATTTGCTAAAAACAAGCCATGTTGAAAGACTTGAACACCCTGCCTGTGATGTTTAATCTCTCTTGCTGTTGTGACAGGCTTGGGGGCTAAATCTCCGGCAAGCTTTGATTGTGATCTTGTGGCGGCTGGGGTATGCTACCAGCAAATGAAATAGCCTTTAGTATATGAGACTGGTGTTTATCCTTTCTAATCACTCAGAGACATCTACTTCCTTCAACAGAGCGGCTGCTATTCTCTCCACATCACAGATGAGTATTCTGAGACACACACGGTTTACCCCTAGTACTTGACTGTCCAATAAATGTGAGCTATAGATATCACACACCCGATAGCTGCGTTATAAAATCATGACTTCATAACAAAAGAAACAAAACCTTGTGGGCACAGTCAATAGTGTGGTGGTTACCTGACGGTAAGGGGGAATGGGGAAGCAGGTAGGGGGAACTAAATATATAGTGATGGAAAGAGAACGGACTCTAGATGGTGAACACATAATGTAACACATACACAATATGTTATAGAATTGTACACCTGGAATGTACATAATTTTTACTAACCAATGCCACCCCAATAAATTTAACAATAAAAAAATGTTAAAAATTGCACAGAGGTAAGAAAAGAAATCATGGCTTCAGATATTTACTGAGAAAGCTGAAGGGCACAATACATGTGGGTCCTCAAGGTTTGGTATTTCCTGTCTGGTCTTAGTCAAGTTCATTATTCTTTTTGAACATTAATTTCCTCACGTGCACAGTGGAGAGACTAAGAAGATAATGCATGTGATGTGCTTAGCAACATATTACTTGTATGTGCTTAGAAAATAGGGCTGTTGCGGAGGCTCACTTAAAGTAGCAACCAGGGTGTAGATAAAAAATAACGACAGTCTTGTTCGCTGGCAAAAAATCAATCAGGGCAGAGGTGAACCAAGGAAGCTTTAGGTATAAAATAGTGTTTCAGTTCCTACAGACACTGCCACCACCATGACTTCTGTAATATCTAATGGCATGTACCAAAGAGTTTTTCCCATATACCTAAATGTGGTCATTTATAAAAATAAGAGGCATGGTATACGTTCTGCCAAAATTGTGTTCCAAACTTCCTGAAGACTCCTTTAAATGTGGTCAGTGATCATACATAGGGCAGGCTGGATT
>PVKE010014838.1:0-12500 GCA_004027555.1 Craseonycteris thonglongyai
CAGGTTTCAAGCATTATATATAGTTTTATTCTTACACCCAAATGCAAAGCTGTTGATGAGAAAATTGCACACATGCTGAATGACGGGCTTAATGTCAGACAGCCAGATGTTTTCACTTAGGACTCTTCACATCTCTGCCAGCAGGTGGGAGAGAACAAAAACAAAGTAGTATTCTGCTAAACTAGGAGTTCCTTGAGAGCAGGGAGTGCGAGGGTTTCGATTTTACACGATTGTATCTTTAACATCTACTACAGTGCCTGGTACAGTGTTTCTTGAATTCATATGTTGGTACTTAAATCAGTTAATTTTTCTATTTAGTTTGATGAAGAAAAAAATGAAGACTTGATTTTTCTGCTCTGTTTATTCTATTTACCTATAGACACGAGAAAGACATCCTTATGAACAATTGGGAATAGTCTCACACAGTGGTTTAAAATTTTTTTCTTTCAAATTCAACAAATAGTCTTGCTGCTCTAATGAATGCTGTAAAATATTCCTTATTTGTAAGTGCATATGCCAAATGCAAACATAATTCTACATTCTAGAATTTAACAGAAAAAAATTATTTTGAAAGTGTCTTAAAAAACAAATTTTTCTAGCACCTAAATTAATTTTTATAAAATCTCAGCAAATAAAAAGCAAACTTCTAACAACATGCCCATATCTAAAACATACACTGATCTTTAATTTAATAAATCAAAATCTGAGCTGTAAGGAACTAGTTTTCAAAGCCCACTTCAATAGGACAGAACGTTTTCCTGTTGGTGGACGTGAAAAGTTCATTGTCATCATTTAAGACAATGGAGCACTTAAGACAAATGCTCAGTTTAAATATTTAATGGACAGTGTGAGCACATGTTTATATGTCCATGAGCATATAAAATAACACACACATGTGTAATTTTACAATACAATTTAAGTATCAGGACATGTACTGCCATTCCCAGACACAAGGTATAAAAAAGAAGCCACCCCATTGGGAAATGGAAGGATTAAGCACAGATTCCTGTGCAACATCATTTATCTTGCACAGATATTAGCATGATGCTTGTGTGAAAACATAAAAACTCCATCTGCTCTCCAGGCATACATAGTTTGTTGTTCAGATGGTTTGTTTTAAAGATTAATGTGTAATGGTTACATTAGTTATTTCAACTGAAAATGTGTACCAAATGGAGCTTGGAATCTGATTTTGCTAAAAGTATTCAGAAATATTTCAGCAGATGAGTGTCATCCCTACTAAAAAGATAAAATAAACAAGAAGTTAGATTCTGCCTCCAGATATATACACCTCTATGAATATAGGAGTATAAACAAAATCAAAGAAATACAATGATTCTTTTTTAAACTCTAATAGCATCCCCAAATATACTTAAAGTTTTTTTAGATGATTTAGTCATATTAGAAAAATGTCTTTAATTTGCTCTGCTTTGATAGAGAAGCCTTGAATATTTCCATGTATCAAATTATCCATTTAAATTTTCCGATTTGTTCAATTGTTGTCGGAGTTAGAGGTAGTTAAGAGGGTGCAACAAGCTGGCCTTCATTTTTCCTTCAAATTACAATTTGCGCTGACTGTCACGGTGTCAGACACCAGTATATGAGGGCTATCTGGAAAATATCCAACCATGCAATATGAAAAATAGAAGCATTTATAGTTGGATTTTTTTCAGGGTAGCTTTGACAATTATGTTTTAACAAGTATATTTTTTCATTAGTAGATTCGAAAATATGCAATGCAAAAAAAATGTTTTCTTCGTTCAGCTATTTTTCGGCAAGGGGTTATAATTTCTATATACCCTTTGACCAAAGAAGGGTCCAACTCAATATGGGAAAAGCTAAGGGAAGACCTACCTGCCCACAGAGCCAGCCTGGGCAGCCTGGAGAGCAACCGCACAATGGAAGTCAGAGCTGGCACATCCGTGATAATAATGTTACTCCAATTACCAGATGAAATTATGTTTGTGAGACTATTCTTGCATATTTACTCGTTAGAGGTTTAGGTTTGGGGGTTTTCCAACACTTCCAAAACAAATCATTGAGACAGTGGAAAGTTGTGTTTTGGAGACATTTCAAAGCAGCTTTCTGTTAAACTACAGAGTGTAAAAGTACATGGCATTTAGTATATGCACTTAAATAGAAAGTACATCTTTAAAATAGTCTTCATAAAAGCAATCTTCTTTGTTGGATGTAAAACAAAAGAAAACCTCTGTCTACTACCCCAAATTCACCCTGGTTGTCCATAAAGATGTCTCACTAGTACAGATTTCACGTACTCTGCTTGTCCAAAAGCACTGTGAGCCCTTCTTTATTGCTTATTACTTTATCTACCCTTGTTCTTGTTTATTTACCCTGTTCTCTCTGCTTTTTCTAACTTTCACTGGATTAGAAGCAGCAAATTAGGCACAGAAGCATGGAAAAATTTCTCAGAAACTGAGGAATTACTGTGTTATTATATTTATTTAAATTAATTGGTCTTTATGGCCACATGTAATCATATTAAATGGTATGTTTATTCCATATAAATTTATTACATACAATAATTTCCCTCTGATAGTTATCTCATTGCAGATAAATTTTAAAAAAAAAAGAGCAACTCTACCACTGTTCTCAGATATAACCATCAAACCTTTGTCTATGTTGAAAGTATATAATATTCAAGATTTCTTTCTTCCAATAAGAAATTAAACATAAAATAGTAAACATTTAAGAAGTGCTCACAGATTTCTTCTGCCTTTTTGTCAACGTGTCATGGTCCAGATATCCACCTTAAATATAGAAGGTCTAATAATTAAGTTCACGAACTCATCCTAGAAAAAGTGTGGACACCTCATTGCTGAATATCACAATGGTCACCTTCCAAGTACTCCCCTTGGGAAGCTATGCAACAACACCAGTACCTAGTCCACCCTTCAAAGCAATTTTGGAACTCTTTTTTTGGAATGGCCATTGGAACCCTCATAGTATTACCGTTGATGTCTTGAGTATCATAAAATGTCTTCCTTTCAATATTTCCTTTATCATTGTATAAAGAAAAAAGTTACTGGGGTCCAGATCAGGTAAATAAAGAGGGTGTTCCAATACAGTTTTTTGTTTGCTGGTTAAAAACTCCCTAACAGACAGTGCAGTGTGAGCTAGTACATTGTTGTGATGCAACAGCCCTGAGTTAGTTGTTGGAAAAAAGTCCAGGTTGTTTTCGTCTAAATTTTTCATGTAGCCTTTTCAGCACTGCCAAATAGTCAACCTGGTTGACAGTCTAGCTGGTACAAATTCATAATGAACAATCCCTCTGATATCAAGAAAGGTTAGCAATACTGTTCTGACTCTTGATTTGGACTGACAGAACATTTTTGGTCATGGAGAACTGGCTGGCTTCCATTGTACACTTCAATGCTTTGTTTCAGGGTAGTATTGGTACACCCGTGTTTCATCAATAGTGATAACACAACCCAAAACATCATCTTGCCTCTCCAAAAGGTCTTGGCAAACTTTGACTTTCCTTTGCTTTTGTTCATTGGTGAGCCCCTTCTGGACCAGTTTTGCACACACCATTCTCAGGCCAAGGTTTTCAGTTCAAATTTTCCTGTTTCTCTATTGATGTTTATTTGGTCTCCTATGCTTCTCACAATCAACCAATGATTTTGATGCACAATTCGACAAATTTTGCAAATGTCTTTGTCAGTTCTACTTGTCACTGGCCACCCTGAACTCTCTTCATCAGTGATGCTTTCTCTCCCCTCAGAAAAATGTTCAATCCATTTGTACAACGTTGTTTTCTTCATGGCATTATCCTCATAACCTTAAACTAACATGTCCCTGATTTCATTTTCACTCCTGCTAAGTTGAACAAGAAATTTAATGTTTGTCCATTGCTCTAATTCAAACTCCGACATTCTCACAACGAAACACAAAAATATGCAACAACAATAATGAAGCCACTCAGCAAGACATGACCACACATCAACACAAATACAGTTATAAGACACTGATATACCAAGGTTATGAAAACTTACCAAGTTATTTGTACAGTGCTGCCAATGTAAACATACAGTGGCAAGTTCGCAAACTTAATTGTCAGACACGGTATTCAATATTAAAATTGTTATGTTTCCTTCCTTCTTCTTTTTATGTGGAATAATTTTTTCCTTAAATAAACTTATAACAAAGTAATCAATCGCATTAGAATTAGAAAAAATAAACACATTACTAACAAATTTCCCGGTTTAAATTCTTCTCATCTATTTATTATGTATTTAAATTCCCTCTGGTGTTTATGTTCTTTCGTATTTTGCACAGCCTTAATTTTTCCTTGAAAATGAAGAGCTTGAATTCTGGGGGCGGACTGCCTGGGTTTTAATCCGAGCTCTGCCACTACTTAGCCATGTGACCTTGGGTAAGTTAGTTAACCTCTCTGTGTCTTAGTTTCCACATTTGTAAAACTAGGACAACAATAATACATATTTCCTAGCATTGTTATGAAGATTAAATGAGTCATTATATGTCAAGTGCTCAGAACAGTAGCTGCACATAGTAAGCTCTGTTTAAGTGTTGGTTATATAAATAAAATAAAAAGCTTAAATACAATCATTGATTAGATTCCATTTGGACAATGCCAGATAAATGGCCAGCACTTTGCTTGTTTTAGATTATCATCAAAATGTGATCTTTCTCGTTTTACACTGATTTTTTCTGTGTGTGTTGACATCCATTTTAACATAATGACATCATTTCATTTCACTTTGGCCTCAGCTGTTAACAGCACTATTGAACACTTGGTTTGAATTAATTTATCTTTCACATTTTAATATAGCTTTCTCACTGTAGAAAAATTCTCGTGATGTACGAACCAATTTTATTCCTAGAAAATTCAGTCTTGGAGATAAGTGATTACTTCTAAGAATGCCCATAAAAATTACAAGCTCAATTACAGCTCATCCAGCATTTTAAATGTGTTTTTCTTTTGCTTAATTACAGAATCTGTCTTGATCTTCTGAGTTGGAGCTCATAATGGTCTGAACACAATCTCTATACTTTATCTGACCCTTTTCTGGGAAGAGTTCTTCTAAAACTACACTACTTAGGAACCAGTATCCAGTCATGGTATAACCACATGTCTGTACAAACTTGCTTCTCAAAATCTTGTTCCAATTTACTTTGATCCTAAGTTGTGGTTTGCTACTATCTGAATATTTGAGATATAAAGTCTGAGGAATTAAGGTATAAAACAAAGGTAGGATAGAAGCCTTAACAATCCATTGTGATTGGTAGGTTAGGAACCCATCAGTCTCTAACAGGTATTCTTCAAAAGCCCGAACACTTGATTTGCATATGCCAAATGGGCTTCCACCTGAATCAAGTGAATACCAATACTCATATTTAGAAGCAGGTCTTTCTCAAAGAAGCCTTGGTTCCCACCTTTGACCCTTAACTGGGGTACTCAAACATTGCTAGTGATGATGACTCCCAGTGAAGGCTCTGCTGTGCTTGGCTGCATTTCTATCTGAGTGCCAACAGCAAGATAAATGAAAGACTGGTTCACTGGAGTACTCGTGGTTTGGGGGCTATTGATTTTTGGTCCATTCTCTTTAAAAGTGAGATCTAAAAAGTTGACAGAGGGTCATTAATTTCATCATATACTTGTCGTCTCATCCATAACCAATCCAGGGTCTGAGTGTGCTTGTCACTCTGTGTTTGCACTTTATTTGTTTAGGGTTTTCTTAGTGATTCCATGTGTTGGTTTTTTTTTTCTCTTTTCTTTTCACTTCAGCCCCTTTAAATAAAGACATGCCAGTTTGTGGATCTTTCCTGAAATTGATTTGGAGATAGAGAAATTCATAGATATAGATATACAGAGAAGAAACTCAGATAATGGAAAACATTTTGAAAGACTCACAATAGTCTCCCAGCTGTGCTCTAAGCATGATTTAAAAAAAAAATACACACATAAAATTCATCAATCCTAATTATTCAATTAGCCTCCAATTGAATAAACACATAAATAGGTGAACTGATGGTCTAATTTTCACGGAATATTAAAATTCAAGTTGATAACATTCTTTTAAGAAAAGCTCATGGGTTCTGAAACACTTTTGAAATGTATAAAAATAATTGATAGTAATGACTGTGAATTGAGTTTCTTTGGCTCTAAGTTCTGACTTGGTCTACCAATCCTCTACGCAACACCAAACTGAGTTTTAAGATATCATGAAAACATATTACTATTTAGATTTTATTATGTTATGATGGCAGGTTTATTTCTGTTTTGTTTGTTTTTTAACAGGATAAGGACAGTTTGGCAGACTCCATAATTATTATTGAAATAACCATCAAATAAAATCTTTAAGCCTGGCTGAATATTCAGTGAGCTGTGTAAATCTGGAGTGCATGAAACAATAGCACAGGGTAGAATTCTTGAGAAATACACGTGGATTTTTAGATAATTCTGCAGCAGTCATCTAAGACTGTGATGTCCTACTTGACCTAGGACATAGTCCATCTACAGTATCTGTTTTGAAATCCAACGCAAGGCTGCAAGTGAAGAAAGCAAAAGAAAATATGATTAAGTTCATGGGCCAAGGCAAGAAAATCCAGTATTAATAATATCACAACCTGCCAGTAAATCTCTATTTTACAGGTGAAGAAATACATTTCTACTTTAAAGTGTGTTTTTATATACCCCTGAGTGCCCAACTAGTTAAACTACCAAGGGAGCTCTACATGATTTAGAAGTTAATCCTTCAAATGGCTAACAATTGAATGCCTCAGCTGTTTGTAGTTTCCTACTGCTGGCTAATTTCATTTTTGTTTCATATGTTCAGTGGTACACTTTCATTGTTCACTGACACTGAGGTTGTAGGTCTAGTTAATTTAGTTAAAATGAGGCTGGGAATGTTCAGACTTCTGCCTGTTTCAACCAGACCTGGGAGAACTTGGAGTGACCTCCACACAAAGAAACTCAATGGGAAAGAAAATTCAGATTTTTTTTCAATCACAGAGTAGTGATGTAAATAAACATTGCAAAATGTGTTATGACATCTGAGATCTGAAAATGTTTGTTTCGCATTATCTCAGCTCTGAGATTCTTTTTTTTTGGCCAACTCACTTCTCTTTTTATTTCAAGTGATTTTTTTCCCCCTCAAAACCATTGTTTGAAATTATAGGAAAGGACAAACTCAATAGCCTCATGTGCTTCTTAGTACCAAAACTCCTGGCTAATTTTTGCATCTACCTATCATTAATGACTGTCAGAAGAATGGACTTCCCAAGCACTTGTTATCTCCCCTCACTGTCTCAGTGCTCCCTACATTTCTCCTACTAGCTGCTCAAAGACACATGTGTCCTTCCCACATTTTTTTCCCAGTTCTTCTGCACCAGGTAATATAGTCATCACTTGCTCAAGGCATCTTTGCTAACTCTGCACACCAGGTCTGGTCCAGTGGTCCCGTATTCCCTCTCTTATGCACACAACTACATGCTTAATTCTTCAGAGCACTAAATAAGACTGCAATTAATTAATTATGTAATTAAATTTTTAATATCTGTCTTTCTCATTAGAATGTAAAGTCTGTGTAATCCAAAACAATATGTGTCTCATTCCGTTTCCTATGCTCCAGGACCAACTCATAAAATACATGCAAAATTTTGTTGAATGAGTGAATCCATTTTAGGATCAGTTATCTCACCTGCAAAAAACAGAATAAAAAGGAATCCTTGTTTCTCCATGTCATGGTTAGGATCAAATGATACAGCAAATATGTGAAAAATACGTTATATGTAATCAAAGTTACCGGCATTATTGTTAATATATAATGGCACTAGTAGTTGTATCCATTTCTGACATATGAAAGCAATTTTTTAAAAGGAAGTTGTCAAGTGATGACTACTCTGATCTTCCTTCACTCAAAAAGAGCCAGCCACTAGCTGGGGAAGTCTCAGAAGCTCCCTCATCCACCTCCATACCTCCTAAACAACCAACCACCTAGCAATATAACTTCAGACCATCATAATTCCATCTTAAACATCATCTTGGTTGAGTGAGTTCAAAAAATATTTTGGGGAGAAACCAGGATGGCTCAGTGGGTTAACCACTCGCTTTGCAGCCCCGGGGACTGAGGATCGAATCCTGACCCTGGCCTATGCAAACCTATATGAGGAACTGGGGTGTGCTTCCCATGTAGGAGGCCCCCAATTTGGTTCTTATCTCCCAGTTCAGCCCCTGGCTCAAGGGGACATGCCTCTCATGCAGGAGGCCCCCAGCCTACCTCCCGTCCTACACGGCCCCCGCCCACCTGTGTGGAACAAAACCATGTCAAAAACTAATAATGCGCAACTATGGATACTGCTCTGGGCCCTCCCCATTCTCTCTGTCTCTCTCTCTCTGTCTGTCAAAAACAATAAAATAAATCTTTAAAAAATATTTGGGGGCAGTGTAATGGATGTTAAAATGTAAAGTTCTTCTAGGAAAAAAACAAAGTTCTGCCTAGGGGAGTTTATGTGCTAATAGTGGAGACATACATAGAAATAGGTCATTATAATTCTAACCAAATTCTGTAACAGCAAGAGCCATTGAGTTTATCAGATCATAACGGAAAAGCACGGAACTCAATCTGGAGCCTTAAGAATGTCTTCTTGGAGGAAATGGTGACTGAGCTGATTCTTAAAAAATGAAGTAGGCTTCCCAGGGAAAAGTGGCAAGAGTGTTCCCAGTAGAACAGCAGGATGAGGACACAAATGTGTGAAGCAGTAAGTAAGTACTGTGTGGGCTGCAAGTAAAAGACCAGCAGACTATCTGTATCTACAATATCTTAGTATTCTAGCAGTTGCATAGGAACCTAAATCTGAGATGTGGTTTTATTAGCCAAAAGTAGAATTGCCAATACTAGAATTACCAAAGCTCAGCAAAATCAGCTATGAGTGATTTAAAATCAAAACTCCACCAGACCTATTTTAGCATCAGGGAAATGGAGCTGCTTTTAGAAAAGTTCTTCCTTGTGATAATTTTCTTTCTGAAAAACCAATCATGTAAAAGTATGAAAAATCTACATGTCAATGCTTAAATGAGCCTTTTTCATCTATGCAGAAGCCCTCCTCTTCTCTCCAGCAGTGCCCTCTTGCATTTATAAACTTGCTATGTCCAAAAAGTCATTAATTTTTGAGTTTGAGAAATATGAAATAGCAAAGTGGGTAATTTTTCACACTTAGAAGAATTCCCTGTTACATTTTTACTCCTTTTCTTACATAGCTTAAGAGATTAATACAATTTACTTTTTCCATTAATTGGCTTCACGGGTTGCCATGGAATTCAGCCCAATCAAGTCAAACAAAACAGAAATTGCCAACAGAGCCCATTTACCCCTGAAAAAGGAACATTGGTCATCACAAGTTAACCTCCCAGCAGCTAGTCTTCCCAAGAAACTGATATGATATTAAAGCTCAGCGGAGTCAAACCTTACATTAGCCTCTTCTCCAACACACACCCAAAAGCACGAGGGAAAGAGAACTTTTCCTTTAATTCAAAAAACTACCAAGTCAAGCATGTGTGCCAACAATGTAAAAGTTTATGAGATTACATCACTTGTCAAATCATTTCATTTTACAGAAGTTTGGAGTCGGAACAATTCTAGCTTATTGCGGAGCTCTTTTAACTAGAAGATGGTGCTTTGGTAAGGTGCTTTGTTTGGTAAATCCCAAACAATGCCAAACAGATTCCTCTACTTAGTCACACGAAAAAACCAGGGGGAATTTTTTTTTTTTTAATCCTAAAATTCCTATGAGACCACATTTAACTGAGGTCTAGGAAGCTCTTACTTTAACATTAGGAAGAAGCCCAAAGATTTGGATGCAGTTTTACAAGAGAAAGAAAAGAGGGGGGCTTTGTGATGATGGGGGAACCACCATCAGCTCATCGGAGGCCCTCACGACCAGCTATGAATTTATCGTACAACCACCCTATCCTTCCTGTGGAAGTCCGCTGCTGGCGGAATAGCACAACTGTGACTGTAGTTATATCGTAGTCTCTACCATGAAGGGAGGGACGTGGATGAGGTATAAGAGGGGGTGGGGAGAGGCAGGCAGGAAGGAAAATGTTACTTATTGCACTGGCCTCCTCTCACCACAGGTACTTGTTCTATTCTGGGTCAAAGAAGAGAAATTCTGAGGTGTGATGAGTTGCAGCATTTGATATGTAAGCCCAGTAAGTCCCAAAGGAAGAAATACCTTGAGAAGCCTAAAGGTTCTCTTTCCAGAATATAAGGTATAACGAATCTGGTATATCTATCACCCCAGAATAACATGAAACTAAGTATCACATTTAGTTGAACATCAGGGAACTTACTACCAGAGAAAAATGCCCAATTTAAAGATTTATTGGTATATTAAAATAGCTAAAGATGAGCTGAAGCCATTTTTTTTTTCCATTACAATAAGGCAAGCCTTTAAATGCCCAATATATTTTTTATACTCTTCTTCTACATTTTTGCTTCAACTTTTCTCTGTTTTTATCAGAACTAGAATAGGTTTCTGCTTTAAATTCCAGGCTCCTAGTCTGTCCAACTTACACCTAGCAGGCTTTCAATAAATGTATTTATTTATTGAATATAATATATTTCAATGGAAGCAGATGTACCATTTAATCGAGTAATGAATAGCACTGATAAAAATCAAGTAAAACTTCTCAGAAAAGTCATGAGTTCTTTGGGCTCAATATTTAGTAATCCAACAAGGAGGAAAGTGCTATCCCAATTGAGCAATAATTATCCTTTCTTAGATTTCTAAGATCTCATGGTTTGGCAATAAAGCAGAACCTATACGTCAACCACTCTCCTTTATGTGATTCTACTTTCTGTTTTTTCCTTCCTCCAAGCCCCTCATCAAAATACCTGGTGACATTTTTATAATCATTTAAGTGAACAAAACACTTCAGTGTCCCTGAAGTTAGATTGCCTGTTGTCTGGAAGAAGAGAAAAATACAACAAAATCCTGCCGTGATTGCATATGGAAGGGTTGTAACATTTTTTCTCTGCCTATTCAAGAGATTAGATAACTCAATGGTGCTTACAGTATTGTGTAATAAAATAATAATAATATAAGCCTTACTGTTTATTTTATTAAATTGTTTGAATTATGTGAAATTCTACCCCTTTTTATTTTTTTCAGCCAAAAAATAATTCATGGGTAAGGCCAATGATAATGACTACTATTTTGGTGAGAAGAGTGTGTCACATTTTCTAGTATATCAATCAATACGTGTACTGGGCCCCTACTTTGTGACTGTCTGGTAGCTATCAATATAGATAAACACTACCCAGATACCATGCCAACTGTCAAAGATTTTTAAAATCAGTGAAGAAGATCCACTGGTTTCCAAAATAAGGTCTATAACAATGACTCCAAACTGCACAAGACTCAGAATAATCTTGAAAGCTTTTTAAAAAATGCAAACTCCTGACTGCTACCCTAGGCCTGAGGAGTCAGACTGTCTAGAAGTGGATTTAAGAATTTATATATGTTTTTAATTCCTCTGGTGATCAGAATGATCAGCTCATCCACAAGTTGCTGATCTAGCTGGTCTTCATTCCAATCCACAGGCTGGTCAAAAACATAAGAACTAATATAGAAGGTTCCTGGCCACTGAAAAAAAAAATACGTTTTAAAGCGGGAAATTCACCAACTCAATCTTGAAAACACTAAGCAGACACAACCTTTCTCTTATTCTTCATGTAGGGTGAGGAAAGCAATGTGTTCAGAAACCCAGAAACTACTGGTTTGGGGGTAAAAGAGAGGGAAGCCAATTACAGACTCAGCAAAAGAGAAAGAAGAAATACAAAATAAAAAAGTAATAATTGAGTCTAGATGAAGGTTTCACAGAGAAAAGGGCATTCTTTTTCACCTCTCCTCCCTTGTCCCTAGGCACACAACTCAACATAGCAGACTGGGTCAGCAGCAGAGATGGATGTGGACCAGGTTTGAAAATGCTGATGAACATGTCAAACAATCCACTTAGTCACCAAGACGCCCTTTCATTCATGAAATAAATTTCTTTTGTAGTGGATATGGAAGGGGTTGGTTTAAAAGACCTTTTGGAAAGATCTACATCATGAATAATTTGAAAACAATCACAACAGAAAGACAACTGACTAACCATCCATCTGGAGAAGAAAATCCACTACAACTTTTGTATCTTGTGATTATTGATTCCTGAAGTTCAACCTAATCCTTCATACCAGAAAAATCCACTTACCCCCTTAATCAGTTTCCCTTTTCAATATATGAGTTTTTAATACAGATATCAGTCTGTACTTACAACCTACCACTCAATAGTTCTTAAAGATGGAATGCCAGTCAACAGAATGATAATTGGCCTCCTTGGGTTGATGGCACAGTTTTATTTCAATAGCTTAATTTTGATAAATATTACATAATTATACTTTTACAATCATATATATATATATGATTATATATAAAGTAACTGCTTTTCCCCCAATACTAAAAACTTTATTATG
>PVKE010014838.1:17500-34331 GCA_004027555.1 Craseonycteris thonglongyai
AACACATAGTACAAATTATTAAAAGATTTTTCTGCACTTCACAATTAACTAAATATACAGATACGTATTTCTGTTATAGTCAGGAAAAGCAACAAAACTTCATGAAAATAAGCAAATCCTCTCCCCTGCAAAAAATTTTTAAAAAGAAAAAAAATATATGTATATATATATACTCTAGGATAATGGAAAACATCAGTTAAAAAAACAAATTGAGAACTTAGCACTGAACACAAATCTACTAATGCAGGGGTGGCGAACCTGTGGCACACGTGCCCAAAGTGGCACATGGAGCAATTATTTCGGCACGCGGAGCTGTGAATACCATTTTAAAAATTATTGTTTATGCTCTTATAGACATAAAAATAATCGATACCTCTATCTCACTCGATGGGTTGGCATGCAAGTCAAGCGAGTATACTCTTATTTCATAAACTTTGGCACTCAATCGCCAAAAGGTTCGCCACCCCTGTACTAATGTGTTTCTTGCTCATGAGTATTAGCCAATCCAAGACTTTCAGCTGTATATCTTGGCATCTTATGTTATACTGAATATTATAAACAATTGTGAGACAATGTTGAAATAAGCCATTTAAAAAAGGCCTGGAAGTTGTTCACACTGTGTTAAATACAAATTATACACTCCCAAAACTTGATGATAAATTTTATATTATTCCAATGGAAAATTAATTTATATATAATATTATGTGAGTTATATATATCAATATACTATAATTAAGTTATATATAATATATTATGATATATACATATATACATATAGCCTCAATATCTTTCACTAGATTTTTGGACATTTCCCTAAGTAGGGCAATCTCTTATCTCTATTAAGTAAAGAGAACATGAACATTATGGTAAGAAATGCTGCCCGGTGACATGAAATGTTCCACCTAAATTTTAATGGAGAAAGCAGATTTCATTCTTAACTAAGTAAAAGTCAATGACTCTGATACTATATTCAAAGATCTATTTCAACTGTGATTTCCACAAGGTATTGATGGTACTTATTTGTTTTGTTATTTGGAGGGGGAGGAGAAATTTAAAGTACAGCTGTTGAGATCATGTTGTGAAGAGAGAATGTACAGACTAAAGACAATATAGGGAAAGCTGGGATGGCTCAGAGGGTTAAGCGCTCGCTTAGAAGCCCCCGAGGATCAAATCCTGGCCTCGGCCCATGCAGACCCACATGCTGAACTGGGGTGTGCCCCCAGTTCAGTTCTTGCCGGGGCCTATGTGGGAGGCTCCCGGCCCAGTTCCTGCCCTGCGCAGCCCTGTGCCCGCCTGTGGAGTAAAAGTACCGGTATATGGAAAACTGATGTCAACTATGGAGACTGCTCTGGGCCCTTCCCCTTCTCTCTGTCTCTCTCTGTCTCTGTTTCTCTCTGTCAAAAATCAATAAAATAAATCTTTAAAAAAAAATTAAAAAGAAAAAAAAAAAAAGACAATATGCTATCTCTCTCCCTGTAGATTCAACCTTAAGACTTCCTGCATACATGTCAAGTGCTTCGTTACATTTCCAGTCACTGTAAAGTAAAAGCTTTTCTTCCATCCATCATTATTTTATTCCAAAAAAGAAGGAAAAAGAAAAACCCTAAGACACATGGGTCAAATCTTACAGCCTGAAAGTATCCCTGCAGTAGGGACTGCGTACAAAGGAAGCTCTCATGAAGAAACGAAGATGCACTGAGGGGCTTTATTCACCAGTGGCTTTCACCACCTGGAGAAGCATTGCAGAACTCTCACAGGAGTTTCACCTATCTGCTAACATCATGAAGTCATTCATTGAGAAGTCAGTTCCAGTTGTCTCTTTGATAGTTCATATTATTTAAAAAGCATTAGCTAACCTGAAATGAGAAACTCATGGTAATCTGCCATGAGGAAAGTCTTGATTTCTTATTTCTGGTGAATAACACTGTAATATTTTACATGTTTTAGCTCTTGATACTCAAAACACTTAAATTGACCAGCCTTTTAAATCTACAGCCATGAACCAGGGACTTGCCAATATTTCTAATGGAAGTCTCCAAAAGTACGTAACAATACATATATCGACTTCTTGTTTCAATGAGTATCAAGATTAATTGCCCTTGTAAAGGTAAATAAATATTGACAGAGGTTTTACTTTGGTTCATATTTTCTACTCAGGTCAATATATCTTGATATTTACCTCAACTGAAGTCAATATCACAGGATTATTAATTCATGGTACACTCAACTAGCAGCCAAAACTACAACTTAACATCTAGAAACATAGTCCTGTAGACCAATTTATGTTCAAAATAAATACAGAGTGAAAAAAATTGAATTGTTTCATATAATTAATAGAAATAAAACTACAACCTATAGTCACCAGGATAATGAAATAATCTATTATTATTCTATTATAGTTGTATTTGTCTAATATACAAAAGATGATTCCTATTATCTTACAACTCGACATTTTGCTTCTATGCTTACAAATCCCATTCATGCTTGTATTTATTGGTGAGTATGTATATATATAAATATTTGTGTGAGAAAAAAGGAAAAAGAAAAGAGAAAGAAAAAAAAAAGAAAATTATTTTAAAAGGAGAAAGAAATAAGAAAAAAATACAGAAGAAACTGGTGAGAAGAATTAAGAGACATTAAAAAAATAAGGAAGAAGATAGAATCAGGGAGAAATTTTTAAATATCACCATTGATTAGCTGTGTATTATCATAAATTTGAGCATGAAGATGTTTATTTCTTTCCACCATTCTTCTACACTTAAAAAGACACTTCTGCCCAGGCTAATAACTTAAACATCATAAATATTCTAGTTTTTCAAGATCTAAAATGCAAAAAGCTATTAACGTATAAATAACTCAGAAAAAATTTAAAGCAAATACTTTCACACAGTAAATTTAGGACAAGTTCATTAAAGTTCTCAGAGATTGAGTTACCTCAGCTAATAATGTAAAAAATAACTACTACAAATATGTGGATGGTTCATATAAAATTATGACACTTTTTATTTCCTGTGAAGGCACACTAAAGACAAACTGCTTAAAAGAAATTGCTCATCAACACTAGAAACTGACAAGCATATCAAAAGAGTTATTGATCTCTACAGTATTCAAGCCCACATACATAAAGTAGTAAAGCAAGCGCCAACTAAGGTTTAAAATATTAGCTATTTGATATTAACCTGGAAGGGCTTGCCCATTAACTGGACTTTGAATCCACATTGCTGAAGCACTGTATTTCTGATCTACATTGATGCTTTTTAAAGTTAAAACAAGGTTAGAAACATCTATCTTTGCCTTTCAAATTGTTATAGTAACCAGAACTTTCTGATTAGTGTTTATATTAACTGAATACTTTATATTCAATACAATATTTTTAATTCAAATTTACCTTAAACATTATATATTTTCTAAGAATAATGAGCCATTCATTAGCTGAAATTGACCAATCAAAAAGAAGTGATGGCAATTTAGAAGAGTGGTTACAAGAAAGTATCTCTAGATATCTAAGATATTCCTTCCAATCACTAGGAAGGTTTTGAAGGTAAAAGAAAACTAAGAGATCATCTTATCAAACAAATTTACCCTAAAAAGAGGAAAACCAAAGATAGAAAGAAGATAACTAATAAGTAGCACAGGCAAAATGAGAATCCAGTTCTTCTATTTTATTAAAAAGGTAATTTCTCAGATTCACTTCCTTTACTTTTCAAAACCTACCAAAAAGCCAAAAGGCAATTTGGCAATAAAATATACCATATTACAAATATACATTATGCTAATATCTCCCAAAAGATATATATGACTTTGAAATATGTATTTTCAATTGAAGCATAAGTTCAATTCTTTCTTCAAATATATAAAATATCTATCTATATTTTGTGTGTGTATGTATAATGACATTATATATATATATACATATATACTATATACTATATATATATATATACATATATATATATATAGTATACAGTATATATATATTCTCCATTAACCAGAACTCAAGCCTCATGCAACAGGCACTCTCAAGCAACCAGCAAAAACAATGAAGAAATAATTTTACATTTATCCAGCATGGATGCTGGTTAACTGAAAGTATACTTATATTTATCTGGCCTCTACCAATCCCAATGGGTATTGGTTAACTGAGAGTCTACTGTATATGTATACACATGAAAACACTCTCCCAGAACTACTGTCAAGTTGGATATGGTTTTAGGTATAGAAACATGAAGAGCCTAAGAATACAAAATAATAAATCCTACCTTTGTGCTTTTTAATTATTTTTAAAAGCAAGCAAACAAACCAACAAACAATAATAAAAAACAATATGATATTAAACTTAAGCTTGAAAGTACTTCTCTAAGATGTTTAATTTAAGTCTTAAATAATAGTAAAAGTTAGCCAAGAAAAGGAGGGACATTAATGGTAAAGCAGCACATGCAATAGCATTGAAACGAGAGAACACCTGGTACATTCCAGAAATTGCAAGTTCTTCAGCTTAAACATAAAGTGTCTAGAAAAAAAAGTGAGAGTTGATGTCATAAAAGACAAAGCACAGGTTAGCTCTTTTCAAGTGACTGGAGTTTGTTCTGTACCTTCATGGTCAGCCACCAATAGATTAACAGGATGAGAATATTCTTTAAGAAGAATTATTTAACATCAATGCTGACAGCATGTGGATGAAAATGATCCTAGATACTTAAATAGCTGCTGAAAACATTATTTTATCATCTATGAGAGTAAAGAGAACATCTAGCTAACTTAACAGATTTGGGTTTTAAGAAAGAAGTTATCTCTTCAGAGTAAGGTTTATTAATACAATAGAGAATGAGAAATAGGCTTATAAGGCCAAATATGAATTCAGTCTGGAATTCCATAACTGCAGAAACAAATGCAAAACTACTTCAAAACAAAAAATTCTAAATGTAGACTCTACAAGATTCCCTCAGATAAAGTCTTATGAAAATGAGGTCAGAGCCCCAAATGACAAAACATACAAAGAAATACCGCTGCAAAAGAAAGAATAAATAGATATTAAGAACTTCAGGATAAGACATGAACAGGTAGACCTGCAGAATAATCTGACAGAGACAATAAAATTAATTTATTTAATAATTTAAAAGGTAAAATGAGAATCTAAAACCAAAAAAAAAAAAAGCAGCATTTTAATGACAGACTTTTAAAGAAGCAAGCAGAATTTCTTGATTTTGAATAGATAGGTGCTGTAAGGAAAACATCAAGATAAATAAACTAAACAACAAACTGTAAAATACTGAAGACAATAGAATGGAACACAATGCAATACAGACCTTGGGAAATCCCCTCAAATAAATCATAGAGTTGAAAAGAAAAATAGAAAAGAGATACCAAGGGTAGAATGAAATGATGCAATATAGGATGAGGACTTCCAAAATGGGTTAACAGATATTTGAAGAGAAAATTGTTAAGAATTTTCCAGAATTTGTGAAAGAAAGGAATTGCCAGATTCAAGAATAAGTAGGAGACCCATAGAAAAAAATCAAGATATTTCAACATCTACTCACATTGTAGTCAAACCATGGCACACCAAATACAAACAGAAGTAATTAGAGATAAAGTCAAAAAGCAGATTACCACAGAGGAACTACAATAAACTGACAGGAAAATCCTCAACAACAGCAGAAGCTTTAAAAACTGTGCTGAAAGGAAATAACTGCTGACTTTAAGTTGTATGGTCTGACAAACTACTATTTAAAAATGAGAGTAGAATAAAGACCTTTTCACAGATAAAGTCAGAGAGAGCTTACTACTTGCAGAACATTTCTAAAAAGTACTAAGAATATACTTCAAGAAAATTCACATTGAACCCAAGAAGGAACAGGATAAAGAAGCAATGGTGAAAAAATGAATTGGCAAATAACGTGCATAAATCTAAATCAATAACGGGGACTCATTAGGAGGTCTTAAGTACAAGGTGGAGCTAAAATCCTGGGCAGCAATTAGTATGTAAGCTGGGAGGAACGGAGGACAGTCTGAGTTAAAGTGTTCTACAGTCCTTACACATTTCACAAAGAGGGTAAATATTGTTTAATGTGAGACTGTTAAATACGCACATTAAATAGTTATTGCTGCCTATTAAAAGATCACAAATATAATATAGTAGAGGAAAATAAAAAAATAAAAATAAATTTAGCCAATTCTACAGGGAGCAAGAAAGAAGAGGGAAAAAGAAGTACAGGGGCTGAGGGGAAACAAACAAACTAAAAGCTGACAAACAGAAAATACGATGAAAGAAATAAATTGAGGGGAAGCCGAGATGGCTCAGTGGGTTGGGCGCTCACTTTGTGCGCCGGGGACCGAGGATCGAGTCCCGGCCCCGGCCTGTGCGGACCCATGTGCTGAACTGGGAGCTCCCCCAGTTCAGTTCTCTCTCTGTCTCTGTACCTCTCTCTCTCCCTGTCAAAAATAAAATAAATAAATATTTAAAATAAAAAAAAAAAGAAATTGAAACAGGTCCCTGATCACAATAATCAACAACAAAAAAAAAAAAGAGAGAGAGAGAGATTGAATAACAGATTTAAAGAAACAAAATCCATTGTATATTTACAGGAGAGACACATGCGAAAAAACAAAACAAAATCAGATAGTTTGGAAGTGAGTGAAAAAAGACATAACCAAAAGAAAGCTAGAGTGGTAATATTAATATAAAACAAAGTAGACTTCAATGGGAAAAAAAAATCATTATTCCCTAATTATTGCAAAATAACAGAAGAAAAACTTTACCAAGATTTTGGATTGTAGGTACCTAATATCTTCTTTAAATTAAATGTATTGGAGTAACATTGGCTAATAAAATCATATAAATTCTGGGTGTATAACTTTATCATACATCCGTATTATGTTCTCAGCACACACAGTCTAATTAATCATCTTCTGTCACCTTGTATTTGAACCCTTTCATCCTTCCTCTAGCTCTCTTCTCCTCTGGTAAGTATCATTCTGTTTTTGGTACCTATGAGTTTGGGGGAGGGCGGGGTATTTGTTTTATTTGTTTATTTGTTGTTTTATTGTTTTGTCTTTTATCCCACATTTGCAGGAAATCATACAGTTTTTTCATTTTCCATCTGACTTATTTCACTTACCATAATACTCTCAATGTAGAAACCTAATATCTTAACCACCAAAAGCAAGCAAAAATTGATAGAATTGACAAATTCACAGTTACAGTGGCAAATTTCAACATACCTCTCTTAGTAACTAATAAAGTAGACCCCAGTTAGTAGGGACACAAAAGATTTGAACAGCATAATTAACAAGTTTAATCTAATGAACATATATAAAAGTTTGTACCACAAAAATTATTTTTCCAGTTCATATAAATCATTTATGAAATTTGCCACATTTAACCACAAAAAGCACAGCATGATAAAAATCAGTAACAAAAATATAACAAAAGTCATATGTCCAGAAATTTTAAAGCATATTAAATAATATGTGGGTCAAAGAGAAATCATGGTGGAAATTATAAAACGTTTTTAACTAAATAATATTGAGAACATTATATATCAAAACTTGTGGAAAGCAGCTAAACCAATATTAGAGGAAATTTATAGCTTTAAATGTTTATATTAGAAATGAAGCAAAATGAAAACCAATGAATAAAGAGTCCAATAAAAAATTTAGAAAAAGACCAGAGAATATAAATAATTTTTAAAGAAAAGGGAAAACACTTATAAAACTAATAGATCAGGCAAAAATTTGGCATTTGGATTAATAAAAAAGAAAGGCATAAAATGAAAATATTAGTCATTTAAAGGGAAACATACAGAAACATAAGAGATTTTTAAATGCTTAAGAGAATCTATGAACAAATTTATGCCAATAAATTTGAAAACCTAGAAAAAAGAGTAATTTTCTAGAAAAATAGAACAACCTAAAGTTGATTCAAGAAGAAAGAGCAATCTGAATATAACCATTAAAATTTTTAATATATATAATTGAATTGAATGTAATATGTAACTAACTGGTTCCCAAACACTAAAGACATCAATCCAGTATTAATAGACCTTCAAGTAACCAGTAATCTCATTTTACAGAAACTGTTCCAGAGAACAGATGGAGACAGTGCCAAGTCAAATCAATTTAAATAAATGTATAATGGGATTATTTATGAAGTTTAACAAGCCCTAAAATTCATATGGAAGAATAAATGACTAAGACAACTGTGAGGAAGATAATGGGAGTATTTACCTTACAGATCTCAAAGCTTATTATAAAGCGGTGGCGATTTTTAAAATTAGTGTTAGTGGCATCAGAATAAAGAAAAGACCAAATGTTCAGAACAGAGATTCTGGAAACAGACCCACACATGTGTAGAAACCTGTTATGTGAAAGAGATGGCCTCATAAATCACTGAAAAAAAATATTTCTGGTCAAGATGGCAGAGTGTAGATAAACACTGTGCTCAACTTCTCTCAGGACCACATCAATTACAACTAAACTACAGAACAACCATCATTGAGAATCTCCTGAACTCTATCTGAACCAAAGTCATATAACTAAGGACATACAGAAGAAGCCACGTCAAAACTAGTAGAAGGGTAGAGACACAGAACAAGCTGGTCCCACAACTGAGTGTGACCATTAAAAATTGGGAGAGATATCTCAATTGTGGATGTCCTCCCCAGAGGAGGAGATTCCCAGCCCCACAACAGGCTACCCAGCCAGAGTTCCAGTGTCTGAGAGAGAAGTCCCCATCACTTCTGGCTATGAAAACCAATGGAGATTGTAGCTAAGTGAGACAAGGATGGCTGCAGTCCTAGGTGCTCCTCTTAAAGCACGAATGCATGGACTTACTAACTGACAGACTCATTCACTCTAAGCTGCTGGGGCAGCTGCTCAAAAGGCATCAGGGACATACTGGTAGAAACTGAGTTGTCTGGCTTCAGGTTGAGGGATGGTGAGGCAGCTTTCTCCTACCCAAAGGGGTTGAAGGAAGCCATTGTTTCTTTGTTGAGACCTCCCCATCCCTGCACACAGATGCCATATCTGAGACTCCATCAAGCCAGCTATCATCTTTCCTCTGTTCCATCCTAGTGATTTCCTGAGACCCCACCCTACCCAACTTTCCAGCACACTCAAGATGTTTCCAAAGGCTTCTCAGAACGACTTGTCTTAACTTATGCTGTAGGCTTCCATAAAAATCTCTCAAAGGTTTATAAAACTCAAAAAAGCAGCATCTGGCTTTGGCATGTCCCATACTTCTGGCTGAGTAGCCCTAAGCCCAGAACTAATGACAGCCAGCCTTGGCTTACAAATTGACCTCTCAAGGTACCTACAAGCCCAGTGTGGGCAACAGCCATCTCTGGACTGCTTTGTGGCTCCTACCAGGTGGCCCTGGGCAGGGACAGGCTATGTATAAACTTGTTCTGTGGTAGGGCTCCTCCCAGGAGGTCTCAGGGCTGACACATCTAGTGGTCAACTTCAAACCAAGCTGGAGCATCACTTAATGGTTTCCAAAACAATACACCAAAAAACAAACTGGGCAGGCACCAAACCCCACTACAGCAAACCCTGTCCTATAAGGTCAGTCCTCGTACCACAGCTCCTCCACTATAGTCACAGTCAGTCCTCACGACCAATCAGACTGAGAGTCAATCCCTCCTACTGATGTACAGATAGCAACTGAGGCTCAACTACAATCGGAGGGCACACACAATCCACACAAAGTACACACCTGGAGCACCTGGCTCTGGTGACCAGGTAAACTGCACCACTGGGTCCCACAGGATACCTACTAAAATGGAGAAGCATAGCAACCCTACCTAATATATAGAAACAAACACAGAGAGACAGCCAAAATGGGGAGACAAAGAAACAAGTCCCAAATAAAAGAACAGAACAAAGATCCAGAAAAAGAAATAAACAAAATGGAGACAAGCAATCTATCAGATGCAGAGTTCCAAACACTGATTATAAGGATGACCAATGATCTCAAGGACTTCAACAAAGAGACAGGAAACATAAAAATGGAGATAGAAAACATAAAAAGGACTAGTCAGAAATAAAGAATGCAATAACTGAAATGAAGAATATGTTAGAGGAAATCAATAGTAGATCAGATGAAGCAGAGGAACGAGTCAGTGATTTAGACGCTAACATAGCAGAAAACACCCAATAAAAACAGCAAAAAGAAAAAAGAATCCAAAAAAATGAGGATAGTTTAAGGGGTCTTTGGGACAACATCAAGCATACCAATATTCATATCATAGCGGTGCCGGAAGGAGAAAAGAGAGAGCAAGGAATTAAAAACTTATTTCAAAAAATAATGACGGAAAACTTCCCTAACTTGGCAAAAGAAATAGATATACAAGGCCAGGAAACACAGAGTTTCAAACAAGATGAACCCAAAGAGACCCACACCAAGACACATGATAATTAAAATGCCAGAGGTTAAAGATAAAAAGAGAATCTTAAAAGCAGAAAGAGAAAAGCAGTTAGTTACCTACAAAGGAGCTCCCATAAGACTGTCAGCTGATTTCTCAACAGAAATATTATAAACCAGAGGGCCTGGCATGAAATATTCAAAAGATAAAAAGCAAGGACCTACAACTAAGATTACCGTATCCATCAAAGCTATCATTTAAAATTGAAGGACATATAAAGTGTTTCCCAGACAAGAAGAAGTTAAAGGAGAATTACAAGGAATCTTAGAGAGATTTCTATAAGTCAAAAAGAAAAAAATATATCAAAAATATGAATAATAAAATGGCAATAACTATATATCTATTAAAAATTACTTTAAATATAAATGGATTAAAAACTCCAATCAAAAGATAGGGTAGCAGAATGGATAAGGAATACATATATTGTCTACAAAAGAACTTCATATTGAAAGCCACACACAGACTGAAAGTAAAGGGATGGAAAAAAGATATTTTATGCAAATAGAAACAAACAAACAAAAAGCTGAGGTAGCAATACTTATGCCACACAAAACATACTGTAAAACAAAGGCTATAACAAGAGGCAAAGAAGGACCCAGTAATCCCATTCTGGGCCTTTATCTGAAGAAACCCAAAACACTATTTCAAAGGAACAAATGTATCCACATGTTCATTGCAGCATTGCTTACAATGGCCAAGATGTGGAAGCAGCCTGGGTGTATGTCAATGTATGAATGGATAAAGAGTAGGTGGTACATATATACACTGAAATATTGCTTGGCCATGGAATGGAAAGGGTTCTGTGGCAGCATGGATGAATCTGGAGGGTATTGTGCTGAGTGAGGTATGTGAGATAGAGAAAGACAGATGCAATGTGATTTCATTTATGTGGAATCTAAAGAATAAAATTAACCAAAAAAAACACAGAAACAAACTCATAAATACAGAGATCATTTTGATGGTTGCCAGGCAAGAGGGGGTTTGGGGTGAGTGAAAAGAATTAAGGGATTAAGAAGTACACATTGGTTGTTACACAGTAGTCATGGAGATGTAAGGTACAGAGTAAGGAATATAGTCAATAATATTATAATAACTAAGGATGGTGTCAGGTGGGTGCTACATTTATCAGAGTGGTAGATGGGAGAGGGTTGGGCATCAAGGTGAAAGAGGTGAAGGGATTAAGAAGTACAAATTGGTAGTTACAAAACAGTCATGGGAATGTAAAGTAAAGCATAAGGAACAGAGTCAATAATATGGTAATAACTATGTATGCTGCCAGGTAGGTACTAGACTAGTCAGGGGGATCACTTCTTAAATTATATGAATGTCTAACCACTATGCTGTACATGTGAAATTAATAAAAAATAATATTGAATGTCAAAATAAATAAATAAATAAAGTATAAAAAATGACTGAAGGAAAAATTAATTGTTAATAGAGCCAGAATACTTAACTAGGCATAGGAAAAAATATAAAATTGGAGCCATACCTAGTACCCAAAAACCAAAACAAACAAACAGAAACTCAATTACTGCTATTGGGACTGTGAGAGGTACAATCATCAGCTGGCATTAGCTAGCAAAGTTTAAGATGTATATAAACTATGACCTAACAATTTCCCTTCTAGGCATTTACCTTAGAAAAATTCTCATATATGTGCCCAAGGCAACCCAAAAGAAATGGTCAGTACAGCACTGTTTGTGATAACAGAAAAGCAGAAACAACCAAGCTCTTCCTAAGAACAGTAACAAATTA
This sequence comes from Craseonycteris thonglongyai, assembly GCA_004027555.1. Classification (NCBI taxonomy): domain Eukaryota; kingdom Metazoa; phylum Chordata; class Mammalia; order Chiroptera; family Craseonycteridae; genus Craseonycteris; species Craseonycteris thonglongyai. The sequence continues at coordinate 29,677 of PVKE010014838.1, forward strand.
ATCAACTGGGATGTGTTCATACAATGAAATGTTATACAGCAGTTAAAAATAAATAAATTTGTTGAACCTTTATCAGCATGAATTAATCTCGAATACAAAATGTTGAGTGAAAAAAATTCAAGTTGAAGAATGATATGCACAGTATAATACCACATATATATTTAAAAACATGCCCAAAAAATCATGTAATTTATGGTGGAATATTTGTAGTTAAAGTATGAAATGGACATAGAACTACTTCACCCTAACTCCAGGATATCAGAGAGAAGGAGTGGGGCTCTAACTATATCTCTAATGTTTCATTTATTTTTTTAATAGTTTATTTGCTAATATGCAAAATGTTAATATCTGGGTATATAGATATTTTTATCCTATTTTTTAATTCATATTAAACATTCATAATTAAAAATAAAATGTATTATTTAAGGACGTATAACACAAAAAAGAAGACACGCTTCCATTTAAGACTTCTGCTCATATGAGGGCTTCCTGAACTTTGGCTAAAAAATAATAATAATAATAATAAATATATATACATATATATATATATATATATATACACACACATAATGATAAGAGAAACATTATATAGAGACCTTAAGTAGACTTCAGGGATTACATGATAAATTTTGCATTCTTCAGTTCTTCCAGTTTCACAGAAACATACTATTCAAGACTAAATAAACAATATGCTATGAATCTTATCACCTTCATCTATTGTTAATTACAAAAGAAGTTTTTTCCTCTGTTGGTTTAAGAATTAATCCATCTGTTTTTACCATACCTTGCCTTGTTTATTTTTGTTTAACTCAGTAAAACATGCAGAGTATATTTAAATATTAGAAAAACACTTTTATTTGGGACTAGCATCCTTCAAAATAAATACATTTTAACGTTTCCAAGTTTGGTCCATTAACATTATTGTTTTCAGTTCTTCTCAGCAGTCATGCTTTCAGTTTGTTGGGATCAAGGACATGACCCCACTGACTTTGAAGAAGAAAGAGTTAATGCATAATGTTGAAAATAGATAGGAGGATACTGAGATTTTACGGCTAACGGTGGTGAGAGGAAGTTGGTACGGTAGAAAGAATTAGCTCTGTGTGTAAAGCAAAATATAGCTTAGTGAATCAACTCTGGGACATCAGTAAAATCAACAGTGTAACAGCACAACCTGTTGAATTAATGGGTCACTTTTCCATGCACCCCTACACCCAATTCCAAAGCCAGATTGGTTGAGCCAATCTTGGGACCAGTTATCCGCAGAAGATCGTTTTGAAATCTCCACTCAGGAATCATATATAAAAATCCTTGCCTTCAATATATTTTCAATCTTGGGAAATATAAAATAAGTACTTGTGGTAAGAACAGAGTCACAAAGTTATGTAAAAGATCAAGTTAAATATAGCTATTCAACATTTATGTGTTTAATACTAGTATTAAATAATATTACCTATCTATATTAGTTGAGAAAAAATAGTAAATGAAGTAACCACTGAAATGAATCCACATTTAGAAACATAAGCATACCTATTTCTCTTTTCAGAACATAGAATAATTTCCAATCTTGCTGCTCAGTCATTAAAACTTTGGTGCACTACCAAAGTTTTTAGGCACTAATTCTATCATGTCTCTTTCACCCCCTACCATACTATTCAATTCATTCATTTGCTAATAATAATAATTTGATTATCAACCACTGGGGCTCAAAAATAGAATTCATAGTTAAGTTATAAGTTATAGTTTATTTGATCAAGTAGCATGCCTCATAAAGCTTTATTATAAATATCTGTGCAACACTGTCATTTTATTTTTCTCATCTATGAAATGAATAACTGAACCTTCAGTCTATCACAGCGGAGCCCAATGGTGCTTCACCCTCCTCAAACAGCACGAGGAGCTCCTGCCAGTAACAAAACCACAGAGCTGCCTCCTTCACTTTACATCTCCCTTAGCATCTGACCATGAACGTTGCACTCTCCTGTGAACGGTGTAACACACTCTTAAAAGTATATATATATGTATGTACTGGGTAAACTCCTCAGATGGAAAATGATTTAATCTGTAGTAACATTTGACTGTGCGTATAATGCTGTGTGAAACAGAAGCAACCCTGACATTTTATGAATAAGGAAACAAGAGAGCGTGTTAAAGAAGGCTTGACAGCGAGAATGAAAGAATGAAGATTCAACTTAAGCTGTTGAAAGCCTAACAAGATAAAGACAGACAGGAAAGAGTCTCCTTAAATGTGATGAAATAAGGCCTGAAGGGATGGAACGGTAGAGAGATTGACGAGTATACACTTTGAAACGGAAGATGAATGTGTTCAACCTGACAGTAACATGTGGTTAAATTAATCAAAGTACCCATACCCTTAAACGCTAGGAAAGAATACAGATTTAAGTAGCAATCATCTTTGATGGTAGTTGTACAATTTTAGATAAACCAAAGAAGTGGAGATTTAAAAAAATAATAATTGTTATGGTTATACAGCATTTTCATAACATATAAACATGACTACTGACCATGTCGTGATCTTCTCTGACAGTTATAAAAATCAACATGAAGATGTAAAATATAGCATAGAAAATATAGTCAATAATATCGTATTAACTATGTATGGTATCAGATTGGTACTACACTTACCAGGATAACCATTAAATATCTAATAACTATGCTGTTTACCTGAAACTAATATAATATTGTATGACAACTGTAATTAAAAAATTAATTTAAAAAAATAATAACAAAATTTAAATGGGCGCCTAATAGCAGTTCTTATTACCTAAGGGGAATGTTTAATTTTAAATCATTTTATTTTTGTGATATTTAATGATAAATTTTTGAGGAGGAAATTTTTTGGAAAGTAAGACTATTGGTAAAATTAACAAGTTGACAGTTTACACTGTTCAGGTCTTCCTTTCGAGCTCCCAAAGGCATGATGCAGCCCAAATACCAAGCCACACTTGGCCTCACTCTTGATCCAAACCACTCTGCCTTGCAAAAATGCTTCTCATGAAGTCAGATGCCACAAGTTCCAACCATTGAGGTCACTAAATCAGGAAACAGATGAAAATATTTTCAAAACATTCTCAAGGATAAGCACTGGAATAAATTAGCACATAACTAGCTTTAAAAAAAAACAACTAATGAGAACACCCACTGAATATACTAATCACCAAAGTTTTAACATTGAATTCTTCCTCCTTTCACCTCCCTGCATAAACTACGAGCATCATTTTTCAAAGCACATATTCTTCAAGGAAAGGTAGAGGATAGTGATGATCTTAGCGCATCTTTGCAAAGGCTCCCTACATGGTGATTCTGATTCTTCTTACGACTCCAACTTCCATTGTGAATCACTGCTTTACTAGGAAAAAAGCTTTTCTTTATATATTAAACTGTCCCATCTAAAGTGCCATTCACCTTCAGCCTTATCATTAAAAATCAATAATGATGATAGAAGAAATGGAACATAGTTAATAAATGGCAATAGTGCAGATGAAGAGAATCCTTGAAACTCACATCTAGGTTGAATCCCTCTGTTAAAGTTAAGCCACTTTATCTCTTTCTGGGAGATGGATTTGAAAGATGCTTGGTCACAGTGCTCATTTAATAGTCCTTCATACAGCAAAGGACAGTTATTAAGTCACCTCTAAACCTTTTCAATACCAGTAATCCTGATTCTATTCATCTTTTTTCATCAGTGCTATTTTACAACCCGTTAATCATTTTCATTGCTCTCCCCTGGACCCTATCCAAGTTCTCCACGTATCTTTAAGCTTCTGTGAATTATGTGACCGGTTTATAGCTTTGATAAGCATGGGTGGTGGAAGAGGTAGAATCTCATCACAACAGACTATAAATGTAGATTGGGGAGAGGGCAGAGATGGAAGAGCAGATAGGTCAACTGTATGGGAAATTTCAATGCAAATATGATATCCACTGAAGTCTTTATTCTTTGTAATTATTTCTAAGCACACCACATTAAAATACTCTAAGCCAAAATTAGAGTCTGTATTTTATGTGGGTATCTTTTTTAGCGTCAACCTCTATAGCTGGTTCTTTTAGAGAGCAGAGCAAAGAGATTACATTTTTCAAAAGATTGTGTCTTGAGTGTAACATAGCTTTTTAATTGCAAAGAAGTGCTATTATGAAAGAAGTACCTATGAAAGATGGAGAGACGAGGGTATGTCCATTATATCTAAAGTAGTCATTCTTTCCATGACTTTTCCAAATGAGTCTACGTGGCACAACCCTGAAAACAGTGGTATCTTAGATACTGCTCTCACAGCCAGAACTATGAAACAACCATTAGCAGACTGTCTTCGGTTCCAAAGCCATTAGCCAGGTTGTACAGGCAGAATGGCACAGTGATAATGATTGGTGGCCATTTACAAGCTAGGACCTTTCGGCAAGTAAGGATTCCTCTGAGCCTCTGAGACAGTAATACAACTGCATCCCAGAATTAATGAGAGCAGTTGGTGAGAAAACCCCCTGGCACATAGTAAGCAGAAAGACACTACCAGAAAAGGAGTTGACTACAGCTGCAAGTCATGAACATGGAAAGCAAAGGGAGATATGCAAATCTGTCTCCTTAAATATGCAGTTATTAATATATAGGCACCTCTTCAAACGAGATAAAGCATAGTTATTAC
>PVKE010014839.1:0-34309 GCA_004027555.1 Craseonycteris thonglongyai
AGTCCACATGGGAGAATAGCATTGCTTTTGTGTAAATTATGTAATCCAAATTTTTTAAATCTTCGCCTTAATACTTTTTGTTTTATTTGAATGGTCAGCCATCATGACCCCCCTTTTTGACCCCCAACTCGAGATGTATGAAGGCCTTTGGTCTCCCCGGGAGTGGTTGATGTGTGGAGGCAGCCAGGGCTTTCCTGTATACTGACTTGAGACCAGTTCAATAAAGTGCACACCATAAAAAAAAAAAAAAAAAGACTGAGTTCACTTAAGGTAGAATGAGCTAGGAATCTATTAAAAAATGTATCAGGATTAGATTGAGCAGCAAGTAACAGAAACCCAAAATAATAGTGGCTTAACAAAATGGAGCTTTATTTCTCTCTACATAAAAGGCTAGAAGTACGCAGTCTTTGAAGTTTTTCTGTTTTACTGTCCTTAATATTTCATCTCATGGTCCAGAGTGGCTACTGAAACTCCAACTGTTACATTTGCATTCCAACCAACAGGAAAGATGGATATTACATACATATACCATTCATATAGCATACTAGATAACATTTAGTATTATGGCCATATGAAGCTTCTGGGAATCTGGAAAATGTTTTTATACCATGTGGCCACATGTCCAGCTAAAAATCTGGAGTAATATTGCAAGGGAGAAGAAGAGAATAGATGTTGGAGAATAGGTAAATATGATGTAACTTGCACTTGTTGGGGGTAAAAGTCTTCATGATCATTTCATAAAAACAGTTCCCAAAGAATTTCTACCTTCCAATGTTAAATAATTTAAATATATGTTACACTATTTTCAGAAACATTTTTATAACAGAAGCACAAACACAACTCTCTAGAATCTGGATTTAGAAGCACATCACAAGTTATTACTCTTACCATAGGTGTTGAGAATGAATCATGAGTATATGTTGGGAACAAAGACCTCAGAGACTTGTGGATAAATGGACCCTAGAAGTGGAACAGCAGCCTGTCATAACTTGAGGAATGATTTCGATCATTGTCAGTGGAATTATTCTGAATTGCAGATTTGGTATTTGGGGAGTTTTATTTTAGTCAGATTCTTTGAAGTAGCATTTCTTTACTTAGATTTTCAAGTCAGATAAACTGAAATTTTAACTCAAAATGACAATGATTTCATTCTAAGGAGAATTTTTCTTCCCAAATGAATCAGTTTCAACCCTTTTCTTGCTATTTCCCACAGCAATAATATATTTATTCAGTGATGTTCTAAGTTAGCTTAACTGTGCTTAACTCACGATTAGGGACTAGTTTATGTACCATAAAAAATACAGTTCACTAGTTTGTGTGGAAATAAAAACCAAAAAACCAAAAAAACAAAAACCAAGAGAACTTTCTCCACAAACCACCAGATCAGTCGTCATCACGTTTTGGCCTCACTTGTTCCCTCTGGAGGACCTTTAGATCTAAATCCCTTGAGGACAAGAACTCTTTCTGTTGCACTTGGTATTCCAAGAGCCTAGTGCGGTGGCTTTCACGAAGCTAGCTCTCAATAAATATTTGTTGGAATATTTGAAGATGGTTCATCAAAGATAATGACAAATGAGCACATAATAAAAATGAACAACAACAAAAGAAACAAGAATGAACAACACAACATTTGATCAATCTGGGTCATTTCTAGTAGTTCTAGGAGAAGGGAAAAATCACAGCAAATGGGCACTGGGAAACCTTGAGCTTTTGTAAAAAATTGATGAAGAAAAAATATTTGACAATGGCTCTTCATTGTGAAAACCCATAGCTATAAACTGCATGAAGCAAAAAGCAAAACAGAAAAGACAAAAAACCACCATCACCACCACCAACAACAAAACCTACAACTTAATCTGAGTCTAAGCATTTTCCCATACTAGATTTTAGAACACACAATTATTCCCATTTCTACTTCTATTTGCCAGTTCTGCCCATTTGCCAAAATAAAGATGTTCTTTCTCCAGCCAAACCTCAGCTGCAAGGTGAACTAATGACTTCAGAGGGGAAGACAAAAGCTTTCTGCAGAATTTCCCCAGGCAGACAAAGAACATGTAATGAGAACTGGCTACAGAAAGTGAGACCCAGTGCAAAATGAAAAAGTGGGGCCCTTGTTCAAAAGTCAAGAAAAAAGGGCCACCAAAGAGAATAAAATGTTACAAATGGCCAACAGACATATAAAAAAACGTCACTAGCAATTAGGGAAATAAATGCAAATCAAAACCACAATGAGATACCACCTCACACCTTCTAGAATGACTGTAATCAACAAGACAAGGGATAACAAGTGCTGGAGAGGCTGTGGACAAAAAGGAACCCTCATACACTGCTGGTGGGAGTGTAAACTGGTACAACCACTATGGAAGGTTGTGTGGAGATTCCTCAGAAAATTGGGAATGGAATTACCATATGACCCGGCAATCCCTCTTCTGGGTATCTACCCCCAAAACTTGAAAACTTTAGTTCATAAAAACTTATGTACCCCAATGTTCATTGCAGCACTATTCATGGTGAAAAAGTCATGGTAACAACCAAAGTTCTTCTTGATAGATGACTGGATAAAAAAGCTGTGGTACATATATGTAATGGAGTATTACTCAGCTATAAGAAAAGATGAAATTCTGCCATTTGCAACAACATGGATGAATCTTGAGATCATCATGCTAAGCGAAATAAGCCAGACAGAAAAAGCTAAGAACTACATGACTTCACTCCTCTGTGGAGTATAAGACTGAAAGCAACACAGAAAATCTCATGGACACAGTCAATAGGTTAGTGGTTACCTAGGGATGAGGGAAGATGGGGGTGGGAGAGGAGGGAGAGGGAGCTAAATATATGGTGATGGAAAGAGTTGTACACCTGGAACCTGTGTAATGTTTACTAATCAATGTAACCCTAATAAATTTAACAAAAAAACAAAACAAAACAAAACAACAACAAAACAAAGATAAAATAAAAGCTTTCTCCTTTCTTCCAGTTTCTCTCTTGACTTGTCGTGGTGTTTTTTATTTAATGCTTCTCTAAGTAAAGAAAAGGTAAAAATTTGAAATTTACTAGTGTGATTTTTATCACATCTTTTAATTGTGGAATGCCAGTCTTTTTTAAAAAAAGATTTATTTTATTGTTTTTGACAGAGATAGAGAGACAGATGCTGGGGTGGGGAGGGCCTAGAGCAGTATCCATAGTTGTACGTCACTAGTTGTTGATATAGTTTCATTCCACAGGTGGGCATTGGGCTGGGCAGGCAGGAACTGGGCCAGGGGCCTCCCACATGGGAGGCGGGCCTCCCACATGGAAAACATGCCCCAGTGAGAACTGAACTGAGGGCACACCCAGTTCAGCATGTGGATCTGCACAGGCCAGGGCTGCAGCTGGGATTCGATCCTTGGAACCCGGGGCTGCAAAGTGAGCACTCAAACTCACTGAGCCATCCCGGCATCCCCTGGAATGCCAGTTTTAAGTGCAAATATGAAAACATTTAAGTTGTATAAGGAATCACTAAAATTATGCAATTTGTATTTTGTAGCTCATACATGCATATGCATTCTGTTCTTACCAGAATACTGGAAATGCTGCAAAAACTAACTTGACTGTTTTTTATTTCACTTCTTTTTTTTAAAAATATATATTTTTATTATTTATTTTTGACAGAGAGAGAGAGATACAGAGACAGAGACAGAGAGAGAACCGAACTGGGGGAGCTCCCAGTTCAGCATATGGTTCCGCACGGGCCGGGGCCGGGATTTGATCCCTGGTCCCCGGCGCTGCAAAGTGAGCGCTTAACCCACTGAGCCATCCCAGCTTCCCCTATTTCACTTCTTGATGCATGCACCATTCTATCAACGCTTTATAGAAGTCAACCTCTTCCATGAAATGCTTACCTTGTATTTGTTTTGAGTCCTGCTGAACTCCCATGCTGGGTCCACTGGAATTCTGTGCTTATGCAGCATCAGGAATGCTATCTGCAAATGGGGTGGCAGGAAACAGCGAACACACACGTATCTGCTCTCACAGCGCTCCATTGTCTCATTCAACTTCACTTACAAAATACAAGTTCAAAGACAAAACTAAAGGGTGTCCCAAAATTCACGCAAGAAGTAATTTTGATAGAAAACACAGGTTTATAATTAAAAATTGTAAATTGTCACTGCTCAAAAATGAAAATGTGTTGTTCTTTCATGTAGTGCTCCATTTTTAATAACCCTGAACTGTCAGCTGTCACGCTGTCTTTTTTTTTTGTTGTTGGCAACACTTTACTGCACAAATGACACAAAATTCAAATCTTGCATGAATTTTGGGACACCCTTTACTTTAAACTTCAAGACAGTGACAGCAGACATTAAACCAAATGTGGGGCCCTTCTGAATATGGGACCCTGTGTGATGACACAGGTCACACACCAATGAAGCCGGCTCATTATGTAACCAAAGTAAGAGCTTCCTTTTTCAGTAATTTAAGAAATCAGCACAAACAAAATGAGCATGTGCCAAGTGGGCGCTATTAAAAAGTAACATTGCAATTGGTAACTCATGCCTGAGATGAATCCTGAAATATTGTAAAAGAGTTAATAGGTAGGGCCAAAAGAATTTGTAGCATTCATGTGAGAGTCATCTTAAGTTTGACAATTCATTGTTGTGTGGAAAATTAGTGGATTAAAAAAATTTTACTTTTGTTTATTGCTGCAAACCTTAGAACTTAAAAAAAATAAAGGTTAAAAATTAGAGAGCTGGGAAAGCCAGGATGGCTCAGTGGGTTAAGCACTCACTTTGCAGCCCTGGGGACCGAGGATCGAATCCCGGCCCCGGCCCATGTGAACCCATGTGCTGAACTGGGGAGTTCCCCCAGTTCAGTTCTCTCGCTGTCTCTGTATCTCTCTCTCTCTCTCTCTCTCTCTCTTGCTGTCTAAAACAATAATAATAAAAAAAATAAAAAAAAATGAGAGAGAGGTGATATAAAAAAGTTACTTTCACAAATTAAATATATTTTGGAAAATTTGTTGCTTATATTTATAATATAACCATTTTTATGGCAGATGACATAAGAATAAAGAATAAGCAAAGATACCAATCTTATTCTTTTCTTTTTATGCACTAAAGTTTTGTATTACTTTGTAGATGAGAGACAGCACCATAATAGCCCTAGAGGAAAATTCATATAAACATTTGCAATTCAAAAGATTTAAAGAAACAATGATAAATGAACCATTAATTTATTTTCATTTTAATGTATCATTTTTATTCAGCTATATTTTCAAATTATCAATAAAATTATAAATACCTGTAACTATATTAGAATGATATGGAAAATCATGTGACAAGAAGGCTATGTTCAAGTTGTATGAATGTATAGCTTTGTGAATATAAAAGTGTTGCTGCAAAATTAAAATGTATTATATATTCTCTAATAATTATTCATTATAAAATTAATCAAAAGCCAGATCATTCTGGTACTGAATCAAATGTTTCTTATGTACTTGATCTTAGCCAAAAGGCTGAAAATTGATCAAATATTTTGTAAAAATAACTTTTTCAAACACACACACACACAAGATTATGCATTGAGATTTTGAAAAGATACTGAAGAGCCTGTTAATTAGGTGGTTTCATGCCTCTGGGAGTGAGACTGGGTGTGGAGAAGAACTTTTATTTTTTGCAATTTTCCTATCTTGTGTACTACTCGGATTTTATTTTAATAGTTTAAAAGCTAATTAAAAAGAGTTGTCAGTCAGAGAGTAGACACTTATATACATACTATAGTATACAAACATTACAAATATGCTTTGCACCATGCTTTCAATTTCCTTCTTAAGCTGGTTAGAGCCACTCTTTAGCTGAGGGAGATTTTTGCATTTATGTCATTGGGGGGTTGCCAGAAGAACAGGGTCCGAAAAGGGAGAAGGGATTTTTGCAATAGTAGGGATTGGCAATCATGAGGAAGAATCATATCGATGAACATTTTCCTGTTATGTATTGTATGTAAATCATATTCTTTCATAATTTTAAAATATTTTTTATAATAGAGAAATTGTAAAATACACAAAAGTAGAGAAAATAGTATAATGAACCTTCATGTATCCATCAACCAGCTTCAGCAATGATCAGTTCATGCACAATCTTTGTTTTGTTTATACCTCTACCCTCTCTCTCATCCCAATTGAATGATTTCGGAACAAATCCAAATATCTCATCTTTTCATCCATAAAAGTTTCAGTGTTTATTTCTATAAGGACTTAAAAAAAAAGTAAACACAATATTATCTCATCAAAACGAAAATTCTCAGGATGGAATAGCTCAGCTGTTGAGCGCTTGCCTCGCAATTGTGAGGTCTGGGTTTCGATTACTGGCCCCAGCCCATGCAGACTCATGTGCAGAACTGTGGCTGGCTGGTGGTCACCAGAATGGCACAGTCATGAAGGTTCTCCCCTCCCATGCGGGAGGCTCCACCCTCATCCCATTCTGTTTTGCCCTGAGTGGCCCCACATCCACCTGTGACATGAATGAAATCATGTCATGACTAATGATGTACAACTATGGAGACTGCTCTGGGCTCTCTTTCTCTCTCTGTCTCTCTCTGTCTCTTTCCGTCTCTCTCACCTTTTCTCAAAAAATAAAAATAAACAAGTCTTTTTAAAAATCCTCAGGAATTTTTTAATATTGCTAAATATCCAGTTATTGTTAAAATTTCCTCAATTGTCTCATAAATGTTCTTTTTTTACAGTTGATTTGTGTATAGACTATAAACTATCATTTAGTCTGTAGAATATCCCTTCCCTATTTTTTTTTTTTTTCTTGTTCTTTGTTTGTTGAAGAAACCAAGTAATTTGGGCTATAAGAATTTTCCTTACTCTGGTTTTGCTGATTGCATCCTCCTGCTCTTGTTTAACATAGTTTTCTGTCCACTGTATTTTTGGAAATTGGTAGTTAGATCTGGATGCTTACCACAGTCAGAACAGGTTCTATTGTTTGGGAAAACAACTTTGCTCATGGTGTTGTGTATTTCCTACTGATTCATATCAGAAGGCGCACGATGCCTGGCTGTTTCTCTTTTTGTGATGTTAGCATTGATCAGTAGTAGTTTAGGAACTGTCAGCACACTCTACTGCAGTAGCCTTCTCACTGGTCTCTCCACTTTACCCTTGCTCCCACCTCTTAAGGGTGTTTTCCACAGACAGACTGAGCTGTGGGGTTGCCTGGACAATCTTGCTGATCTCGCCTGTGCTTGGCTGGATGACTTTTCTGGGCTCAGCTAGGACTCATGCACTAGTTGGCCAGCTATTGTCTTATTTATGACAGACTCCAGTGGGATGGTTCATCTTTTCCTTGTGCCTCGTTCTACAGCAGGCTAGCCCAAGCATGTTCTCATGGCAATTATAGGGGTCCAAGAGCCTTCCATGTTTGAAATCTTTTGACCCATTAGAAAGTACATTTGTTTTTAGTATAGCAAATTCTTCAGTAGACTTCCAATTTGTTTTTAGTATAAGCATTCAAGACAGATACAGTATATGATAGAGCCGATCTTTCTGAAGTTTTGGCAGTTCATTTTGTCTTTTATGTAATAGGATATGGTTTATTACTAACATTTTCTAGTCCTTACACTTACCACAGTTTTATAGACTTTCTGAAGTGATTAAAAGTCTTTATTACTTTGTTTTTGAGCTTGTCAATTTAATCCACACCAGAATCCCCTATTTTCTTCAACTTGTCTCATTGACTCTTTTACTTCTGGCACAATTTTTCTCTTTCTCTCTTTATTTCTTTTTTTTTTAAGATTTATTTTTATTGTTTTTGACAGAGAGAGAGAGAGATGAAGAGACAGAGAGAAGGAGGAGGGCCCAGAACAGCCTCCACAGTTGCACATCATTGGTTTTTCATAGTTTCATTCCACAGGTGGGCATGGGCTGCACAGGCCAGGAACTGGGCCGGGGTCTCACCCCGGTGAGAACTGAACTGGGGACACTCCCCAGCTCAGCATATGGGTCCACTCAGGCCGGGGCCAGGATTCGATCCTCGGTCCCCGGGGCAGCAAAGTGAACACTTAACCCACTGAGCCATCCCGGCTTCCCCTTGTCTTTCTTTTGACAGCCCAAGTAGATCTACAGACAGTTGTGTTTTAGCTGTGTTGACCAATCTATTCAGTGTATCCTTGGAAGATTCAGAAGAAACCTGTTGCATTCAGTGTTTATAAGCTTTTGTGATACTTACTTAGCAAATGTGGGCTTTAAGGGATCAAGATAGGGGTTGATGGAGTTGACAAATAAGAAAAATGAAGATATGGCAAACTCAGGCACAGGTAGATGGAAAGTCACTCTGAAATGATGCTTATATGACATGAGGAATATTTTTCTCTCAATGTTAGAAGCAGTGCTGCCAATTCTTTTTATTTCTTCAATAATTTACAGTATCTTGGGTCTCTTGACACATACAAGCTATATGTATGTATGTATATATATATATATGTATATGTATAGATGTATAGATGTATATATTGAAAGGTTTGTCAAGGGAAGAACACACCAAGAGTTAAGACTAGAAAGCAAGTTTATTAAAGAGATGCTCTGGGCTGATTCCGAAAGCAGAGTCAGCAACCTCTGGGAAGTTGGGAGAGCTTTTATGGGTAACTATCAGGGGGGTTAGTTTCTGCATCTGGGTTGCAGTTACCTTGGTTACAGGTATCTCAATGGTTGGGGTTTTCTGAGAACAATTGCTCATAAATCATGGGTGTTGTAACTCCCTACCCAAGGACCATTTGTTCCTGGTCATGGGCTAGGTATTTGCTGTTCCACTGGGCAATCGGCCTTTACATGTATGTATGTGTGTGTATGTATTTTTTTCTTGATTTGACCAAATATGATGCCATATATGTTATTTCTTGCCTCATACTCTTCAAACTAGTTACAAAATAAAAATTTATTTAGTGAAAATACCTTGTGGTGGGGAAGCCGGGGTGGCTCAGTGGGTTAAGTGCTCACTTTGCAGCCCTGGGGACCGAGGATCGAGTCCTGGCCCCGGCCCTGGCCCGTGTAGACTCATGTGCTGAGCTGGGGTATGCTTCTCATGCAGGAGGCCCCCAGTTCAGTTCTTGCCCCCAGGTTCAGGCCCTGGCTTGAGGTGGTGTGCCTCCCATGCGGGAGGCCCCCAGCCGAGCTCCCACCCTGTGCAGCCCCCGCCCACCTGTGTGAAATGAAACCATGGTGAAAACTGATGATGTACAACTATGGAGACTGCTCTGGGCCCTCCCCCTTCTCTCTGTCTCTCTCTGTCTCTGTCTCTCTCTCTGTCAAAAACAATAAAATAAATCTTAAAAAAGAAAAGAAAAGAAAATACCTTGTGGAACACTCCATGAAATATTTAATTTATAGGTGAAAAAGCTAAACCTCAGGAAGATGGCTTTCCTCCTAGTGGTAGAACAGAAGATTAGGCGAGAGCACAGAAGCCTGTCTATATACTCAAAGGTGAGGCCACTTACAGCCTGAACTTGAAGGGTGTTATGTAATAAAGTACTGTACTGGAAATTAAGAATTAAAAGCATTGGATGGATTTTGCTAAATAGTACAGCAATCTGTGAATATCAATGAAGCAGAAAAGAAAAAGAAAACAAATCTTTTTTCAGAGCTTAGTGAGCCTTAAGTGGGTCACTAGGGTCAGTCAACCTTAACAATACTGTATTTAAAAACTATAAAGGGCTTAAGTGTCTTAAATTGTAAACACCTTTACAATCTTGGAAGATAAAAAGCCTTCTTCTGAATACCATTATCACTAATCAGTTTAACTCTGATTATCAGTAAAATATTATCAGCTGGAAAATGTTTCTTCAATTTCTTAGCCCTGTGTTCAGTGTTAAGATGGGAGAAAACCTTTCTTGACTCACATTCCCTCTCCAGCTACATACTTACTTCTCTGTGTTTTTCCCGCAAAGCTCCTCTACTTAGTTGTTTATGCTAGCCATCGTCAATTTTTCTCCCTAATTCTTTCTTGGATCCACTGTAGACTGATTTGCATTGAAACTGCTCTTTTCCTAAGGTCACCAATGACATTTCTTCTCTCTTCCAGGGTACCATTCTAGTTTGCTTTTCCGCCAATTTTTCTGGTCTTTCTTTTGGTGGCTCACTACCCTGAAAATGTTAGAGTATGCAATTCTTGAACTTCTCCTCTTATCTGTCTGCACTTATTTCCTACATGATCTTATTCAACTTTATGACTTTAAATACCATCTATGCACTGATGAATCTCAAGTTCCCTGAATCTTTTCCCTGAATCCCAGATTGCTAACTTCTCATCTCCCATTGGATGTCTAATGAGGATCTGACCATTTCAAATGTAACATGTCCAAACATAGCTCCAGATATTCCCTTCTGCTCCCCAAACCTTTCTCAGTCCTCTCTATTTCAGTTAATAGCAACTCCATTCTCCCAAATTCCCCAAATCTTGATACCATCACTGACATCTCTTTTTTTTATCTCATGCCTCATATCTGACTCTTCAGTAAATCTTGTTAGCTATCCCAGTTTACAGTAGATCCAAATGATAAAGTGTTTTCAATAAAGATCAAAGAATATGGCTTTTTAAAACAGAAATACTAGGAGAATACCAATATAGCCTCTGGGCCCACTAAATATGAGGGATGGAAAATGAGCAGCCTCCGCTCCAGCGGACTGTAGGGGTTTTCTGGGGCATAGAAAATTCTCCAGTTCTCTATAGGCAAGAAGTGAGTCAGATTTTGTGGAGACTAAGGATGAGAGGAATTTGATAACACTGGAATTACTGTTCCAGAAGGCAAAAGGAGAAGGCTAGGGAGATAACAGGGCAAGGATAAATCATCATCATCATCATGTAGTCTAATATCTTCTTAGACGACACTAGACTGCCTGTAGGTGCATTGGATTGAATCCTAACATACACATACATACATATACACACATATACATGTATACACACACATACACACATGGCAATGTTAGCTTAATTATTTAATGGCAAATTAAGGCAATGAAATCCAAAGTTATAGCTAATTTATAAGAATTGAAGAAAAAGACAAATATTCTATGATTCCATTTATATAAGATAACTAGAATAGTCAAATTCATAGAGATAGAGAGTAGAATAGTGGTTAGCAGGGCTCTGGAAGAAGGGAGGAGAGGAGCTAATGTTTAATGAGTAAAGAGTTTTAGTTTGAGAAGATGAAAATGTTCTAAAGATGGATGGTGGAGCTGATTGTATAACAATGTGAATTTACTTCATGCCACTGAACTGTACACTTAAAAATGATTAAAAGGGGATGTTGGGATAGTGTAGTGGTTGAACACTTGCCTTGCAATCTCGGAGTTCAGGGTTTGATTCCTGGCCCCAGCCCATGCAAACCCCATATGCTGAACTGCGGTGCAACTGGTAACTGCTGAGATGGCTCAGAGGCTAAGGTTCCTGCCACCTTGTGTGGGAGGCCCCCAGTTTGGTACCCAGCCTGTGTGGCCCTGTGTCCACCTGTGTGAAGTGAAGCCATGTTACAATTAGTGATGTACAACTATAGAATCTGTTCTGGGCCTTCTCCTTTTCCCCTTTCTTTCTCTTTGTCTTCTCTCAAACAATAAAATGATCTTTTAAAAAAATGATTAAATGGTAAAATTTATGGTATGTATTGTTTTTTACCACACTGAAAAGAATTGAAGCAGTGTACACTTTAACACTTACTAATCCAAATAAGTTAAAAGAATGTCAATTGTATACACTTGTAGGGGTCTGATCCTGTTGAAAGTGTTTTATCCACTTTCTCTTATTTATTAGAATCCTCACTGCAGCCTGATCAGGAAAGTATTGCTGTCTCCATCATAGAAGAAGGACAGAGAGCCATATAACTAGAAGTAGTGAGCCTTGGAGTTATATAGCCAAGTATTTGAAGTCTATGTGCTAACTATATCACATTGAAATAGAGAGCGATGTAAACTCTGCTGTAAAAATGTTTCAGAGTCCACATTTTAAGCTGTGGGACAGTAGTGGACCACTGGTAAATACTAGTAACAGACGGTTAAGGCAGTGCCTTTTAAATACTTATTTTATTGTTTTTGACAGAGACAGAGAGATACAGAGACAGAGAGAGACAGAGAGAAGGGGGAGGGGCCCAGAGAGAGCAGTCTCCATAGTTGTATGTCATCAGTTTTATTTATTTATTTTATTTTTTAAAAGATTTATTTATTGTTTTTGACAGAGAGAGGCATACAGAGACAGAGACAGAGAGAAGGGGGAGGGCCCAGAACAGTCTCCACAGTTGCACATCATTGGTTTTTCCACATAGTTTCATTCCACAGGTGGGCGCGGGGCTGCACAGGGCAGGAACTGGGCCGGGGTCTCATCCCAGTGAGAACTGAACTGGGGGCACTCTCCAGTTCAGCATATGGGTCAGCACGGCCGAGGCTGGGATTTGATCCTTGGTCCCCGGGGCTGCAAAGTGAGTGCCTAACCCACTGAGCCATCCCGGCTTCCCCTGTCATCAGTTTTAGACAGTTTCATTCTACACAGGTGGGCGAGGTCCTCGAAGGGTGGGAACTGGGAGCCTCCCGCATGGGAAGTGCACCTCAATTCAGCATATGGGTCCACATGGGCCAGGGTTGGGGTTTGATCCTTGGTCCCTGAGGCTGTAAAGCGAGCGCTTAACCTGTTGAGCCATTCCAGCTTCCTGGCAGTGCCTTTTCAACAAAAGCCAGACTGTTCTCAAGTTGAGAAGCCTGTGGTGTAAACAGGAGCAAGCTCCACAAGAAGTGGAGGAGGCCTTGAATGAAAGAGCACTGGTCAGTGGGAACACTGTGGATGGACTCACCACATTGCATGGGATTGACCAGCCATCTCCACACACACAGGCAACAGTTACTATCATGGGCATCACCCTCTGGATAACGCACAGCCCAAATAGGATGTGTTTAGAGGCAAAATTAAAGTTTTATGTCTGTACTTTAGAAATACGAGTGTTTCATAAGTACAAGGCATTAAAATGATTTAGATTCCACAAGGCAGTGTGGGAATAGGAACAGTTTTAGCTGATGAGTATCGTAAAGCTCACTGACTGCCAAAGCAACAGTGCCAAAAAGGAATTAGGTACAGACCACTCAGGGGAGCGGTGGATAATGCCAAAGTGAACTTTTCTCTTTTGTCCCCCTTGCCCCCCCCACCCCCCAAAGTATGTTTTGGAAAAATCTATGTGTGTATCCTATTGTCTAGAGAACTTCAAAAGACTGAAGTGGACCACTGCAGAAACCTCAGAATACTGTCTTGAGAATACTTCAAATATTTCTAAAACACATCAGTATAAAACATCTGCAATGTAAATTAAAGATGCCAATTGAGTTGCCAGTAAAGGCAAAGTTTAATATTCCCACATGTTATTATACAATATCTATGATATGTTGGCTGAGTAGGGTATGCACATTTGTACAGCATGGTGTTTTTTCAAAATGTAAATCTTGTCCCTGGAGATATAACAACAGCAAGACTGAATAAATTGTCTGAAAAATAAAATTCATATTTCTTTTTTTATTGCTAGTTTAAAAGATAGGAGAAGTGAAAGAGCAAGAAAGCTAATTTCTCTAGTTAAATTTTTTTTCTTATTGCAGTATTCCCATAAAGAACATTTTTAAGTGCAAAGTTATTTTGGTTAATTCAAAGGACAATTTTTAGCCAGTTGCTGTCTATTTCAATTATTCAATAGATTTTGAACTTAAAATACCATTACTGAAAGCAGAAAGGGAAAAATGTCAAGTTTGTATACCTTTTATATAGGTAATTTAACTAACACATCATTTTCCAAATACTTTGGCATTATGCAGAGACCTTCAAGGTAAAGGTCAGTAGACTAGATCTAGACTATATTGCACTCTTATCAATTGTGCAACCTTGGAAAAATAATTTTGGTTCCTTGGAACTATGTTTTTTCATTTTCAAAATAAGAACATTGGGCTCCACTAGTTTTTCTGACCCACTTACCACCAGAAGACCTTATTTCAGTCACTGTCTAGAGACCCCTAGTTGAGAGTCTCCAGTTGGCTTATGTAGTCAATTTGAGGACAAATGCACATCTGTTAGGTGTTAGGCTTGAATCACAAATGTCCAAAGTTTCCTTCCAACTCTAACAGTCTGTGATCCTAGGACTTATTTGGCACCTATCCTTCAAACACCATCAATAGCAATGAGTAATGGGGTGCCTACTATTTTACCATATTGGACTAGGCAAGCAGATACTAAAAAGTTTGCATGATTCCTCCTCTTCAGTCTGACTGGGGAGATATAATACATTAGATAGATAAAATTAAGGAAACAAGGTAATGTGTAGTGGGTGAGAATGATAACTTGGGGCCAGAGTATTTAGGAAGGCCTTCATGGATGAAATTTGGGAGAGGTTAACAAACTAAAGAGGATAGACCTCTACAAAGGAGTAATAAGGTATTTACAGTGGAGATAAATGGAATAATCAGAAATGTGGAAGCAGAAATGTTCAATTCCTGTCTTGAAATAATGAGTAGGCCAGTATGGCTGAAAAGAATCACATGATTATTTAATGATTCTTTAATCCCAAATTGTATACAGCAGTTTAGATGTTATTTTAGTAAATATGGTAGCTATTATTACTATATTTAGCCTGTCTGTGGTACATCAGACTATCCAACTGTTCACAATTACTTTTATTAACCCTAGGGAAATTATTGATGTGTTTCAGAATCTAACATTGACACAATGGAACAATAGACAGATATTTATTGAATCCATATAGTGTACAAGTCTTTATGGGATGTAAAGCTGGATTGGGAATGTTCTTGCCCTAAGGGAGGAGACTCATTGCTGTTGTAAAATGCCCTCAAGGAAAAAAATAAAATAAAGAACAAGACTACACAGCCAATTTAGCACTTTAAAAAATAAATCTTCAAGCAGCCTACCCTTACAAAAATGATCTTATTCACACCCATGATGGGACTGATTCCCACTGGTACACTGATAAGTCAAAACCTCTAGCTCAGTTTGGTTTACTTCTTATCCCCACAAGCTCTAAGACTGTTGCCTTTAGCTTTTCACTCCTTCAATCTCTACCTGGCATCCCACAGGCATGCCCAAACTTTAAGTTCTACCAAAATATAAAATCCCTTTCCAACATACCATCACTCTCTCAAACAGAATATAACAAAAGCAGAAACCACTTCCATTGCCACAAACAAACAAACACAACCACCAAAAAACTCCAAAGCAAAGAAAAACAAAGCAAAGCAAAGCAAAGCAAAGCAAAGCAAAGCAAACCAAACCAAACCAAACCAAACCAAACCAAACCAAACCAAACCAAACCAAACCTACCTTTCTTCTGGCAATTCCCACCTTGATGAATGGCACTACCTCCAACAGCCCAGTCACCAGGTCAGAAACTTTGGGCCCTGGGAGAAGGTGATGAAATAGGGACTGCATATAAGAAGGAGGCAGGAATAAGAGATCTTTATGAGGCCAAGGAATGTTATTTGTCTTGTTCACTGTATTTCTACAGTACCTGATACTTCAAAATTGTCCAATAAATGTTTGTTACATTAAGTAGAAATTTGCCTGAGTGGAAATTATTGCTTCATCAAAAAGGAGGAATAAATTATATTCATCTGCTTATTTTTTTTCTGACAGCACAAAGTTTGACCTGTGTGCAGATTCTTGAACTGGTACTATTAGTACTTTGGTTCAGTTTCATCTGTAGACTTCTGTGACTTATGCTTCAAAATATAACCAGCAGTTATAATCTGACTTCTGAGGGAATTGAGTTCAGTGTGTTAAGTAGCCAATGTGAAAAGATGTATTTGGAACACAGCTAGTTGGTAAATTGGTGATTCTCTGTATTCTGTATGGTAAATGATGAGTGAATATTTCAAATGCAAGATACCAGTGGGGGTGTACAAAGGAGAGCAAGATTGCTTCTGCAGGGTAAGTGAGAGAACTTTTCAAGGTGAAAGAATTACACTGAATATTTAAGAATGGGCAGGGATCTGGAAAGGCAGAGAAAAGGAAGAAAGGCATTCTAGATGATAGGAGAGTTATGAACAGAAGCAAGAATGAACAAGGAGTACTGGAAGATAGGGAGTAAATGTCTAAGTTGTGTCTAGAGAAGTATCAGCGATATGTAGAAAACATGTTACTGCACAAGCAGCATTTTAGGAAGATTAATCTGATGGTTATCTATGGCATGATTTGGAATTGAGAGAGACTGGAAATGGGAAAATCAATTGAGTCTATTTCATAAATCCTGGCATGAGATAATGGCTTAAACCAGAGTGGTAGTGGATATATAAAGACTATGAAAAAAATTACAAAATAAATGATATTTCACAGACCAGAAATTATATTCTAGGCCTCCTGATCTATAGCAAACATAAACTATAGTGAGATTCATATTGTAAGGTTTTGTGTTATTTTTCTTGAAGGTACTTTTTGTTTATGTAAAAACAGTCAATGAAATATAATTACACTGATAGAGGTAGCAGTTGTATTTTGTTGTTGTTGTTGTTAGAAAGGTACACTGACTCTTCTATTTCCAGTGACAATGTGGCTTAGATAACTTAAAACACTCTCTCATTACAAAACACTTGGAAGTCAGGGTAAAATGAAACATTTCCGTACACTAAAGGTGAAGAGTGAATTTAAAAATAGAATGGTGCGGTAGAAGGTGATGTACTGGCTGCCCTGGAAAGTGTGTGGGTCTTGTTAACCTCGAGCTTTGGGTTTGTTCTCCCATGCAAGAACATGAGAGCCTTGGACCAATGTCAGGGCAGACACCCCCATAATGCTGGAACCCCTGAAATGTTGTGCCATCTGGGAAAGCGCAAGATAGTACAAATCTGCCTCCCAACACAGGCAGGCAACCAGCAGCTAGATGCTTTCCAAGTAGTACCCACTTCACGTGCATAATCACAAGCCCTTATGTGGACTTGCCATTTGAATTTACACCATCTGTAGGGGTCAGGAACTCCCCACACCGGGAAGTCAACCAAAAAAAAAAAAAAAAAAAAGTAGTCTAGGCTGGTATAAATTCTGGAGTACTTGACAGAAGCAAATGCAAAACCTTTCTGAGGGGGAGGGCTATACCCTTAATCCTAGTTGCTCATCGTTTCCACAGAGGAAGCTGCACAGATTAAAATTAGAAAATACACAAGGAAATAATCGACTATGAGTGAAGATCAGAAAATATATCAAATAGCATGAATAGACCCCGAAACTTTAATTAATGGAAGCATTGGTTAGATATTACCAAATATCTGATTTAAACAACTGTACACTTTAAAGAAGAAATTAAGAATATAAGAAAAGAACAAATTATTAAAATAAAAAAAAGAGTATTTTAGGGCCTCATTCCAGGAAAGGGAAGCTATTTGGGGACAAGCAGGACTAAGACTGATGGTTGGGAGTTGTCAGCACTCCAAATTTTAATGTTCATGAAACTGTCGTGAACTTCCACCTTATTCAATTACTGTTGATATTGAAAATGTGAGATATTTTGGGTGATACCTAGTGACAGGGATCTCCATGAAGTGGTGAAAAGTTAACTCAAACTATGATTCAAAGTAGTGGTTGTGAGATTATACAACCAGTAGGAAGCAAGACTCCAGCCATCAGGAAGAGTGTAGGGGTAGTGATGGTGTAGGTGGAGGAGGATAGCTGTTGACAAGGAGTAGAATGCTTGTGAAGACCATAGACAAGAGGGCTTGTGTTAGGTCAAATGGATATCCTAGGAGAGAAATCGGTTGCAAAACAAATTGGAAAAGAATTCCTATAATGCAGATTAGGCATGCATGAAGCTAGGGAGCAGGAAAGACGTAGTTCAGGGTTTGAAGTACAGATGCTCCAGATACCAGACTTATAATAACAAGACTAATTCCAAACCCTACACACTGATGGAAATGGGATTTCCAATATGTTTCCAGGCTTGGTTAGGCCTTGCTGAGAAACTGAGCACATTTAGAACCTAAAGTTGGGTGAAGTTCTATGAGGCAGGCACTGATACATCTGATTATATTTATATATCTGCTTATTTCTATGCTGTGAAATTCCTCTAGGACTTAAAAAATGAAGAATCTTACATTAATATTTGGTAATAAAGCAATTGTAATCCCCTTTAATTTACTACAAAATATCATGCATAATTAGGCTGGCCAAATGTACCTTTTTAAACAGGACAGAAAACAACAGTACTGTCCCATTTCAAATGGTATGTATAGGCAGACTAGTTTCACTGGGCTCAATTCAAGGCTGATCATAGGTACCATTTGAAATGGGACAGCAGCACTATTCTCTGTCCCGTTTAAAATAGTATGTCTGGTCAGCAGCCTATGCAAAACATTAATATTGCTTTTTGTACACAATATAATTTCTATGTAAATGAATCCTGCATCTCAATGAACAGTTTATGATAAACTCATCCAACGCTTTGATATCTGGCTTCCATTGTCACTAGAATTTCTTTTAAGGTGTTTATTAAGAGAAGTACTATTCCTTTGCTGAGCAAGTGTCTTTTGAAGAGGGATTTTTCATTTTAGAAAATTACTATGAAATGAAAACATTTTTGAGTGTGGAACGTTTTCTGTTTGAGAGATGGAATTCCCGTCAGCCCCGGACACACTGCCAGCCGTGCTGTAGCCCAGCCACAGGCTCAGCCTAGACCGTTCCTGGCAGGAGCGCTCTCTTTGGAAAGAGCCTGCAGCGGCTGGGCTGCCAGGGTTGAGGGTCTGCTTCTGAGAACCAGTCTTTCTGACCCTCCTGGGTCAGACTGTTTGGGAACCGTGCTGCCAGACAGCATGTGGTTTCCAAAAACTCCTGGGCCTTTTGACTCAAACGGCTCCTTATCCTTGTTCTGCCCTCTACAAAGTCCCTCTCTTCTTCAGGGTACCCTCTTGTTAGCTCTGACTCTCAGGTGTCTGCTTCAGAGTAATGTCCAACATGCTGTTCAGCTGTGGCAGCAGTGTGACAACACCACAAGTACTTTGTGGCAATCTCCCAGAGTCAGAAGGTTTTGTTTCCTGTAAAAAAAAAAAAAAAATTCTTAGATTCTGTGTTGGTTTTGAGGGTAGAGATGCAGCTAAGGAAAATTGGTTATAGTGTGCTCCAAAATTTCCAAAGCGTGTTCCAAAATACATCTCATCCTGAGAAGTCCTTTTGGAAAAAAGATAGGTTAAGGAAACTTTAGGCTTGTTGGTTTTAAAAAAGTGTGTAGAGATCTGCATGCTATTTTCTTTTATAGAAATTCGTCATTCATAGGAACATGTCAATAGCTCTGAGAAGTCCTGTAGTAAAGAAACCTGCTCCATTTTGATTAATCTGGTGTTTTCCAAACTTTTTGATCTCTATAACATTTTTGTTTATTATTTATTTATTTATTTTGAGAGAGAGCAAGAGAGAGATAGAGAGACAGAGAGAGAACTGAGCTGGGGGCACTCCCCAGTTCAGCACATGGGTCTGCACCGGCCGGGGCCGGGATTCGATCCTGGGTCCCTGGCGCTTCAAAGTGAGCACTTATCCCACAGAACCATCCCGGCTTCCCTCTATAACATTTTTGAATAATACATACAGTATTATCATCCTGAAGGACCTAGAATGCTGGGGTCCAGGCTTTGGAAAACACTAGGATTACCTGCATCTAATGGCATTTGGGTAGGCCTCATTGTCTTTTTCGCTTCTGCCATAGAGGCCTACTTTTACTTTCTGGACTTTTCTTCTCTTTTGACCTCTGTAACTTCCCTTATTCTGAGTTTACTCCTACTTCTTCTCTTTGTCCTATACTGGGCATTCTCCAAAGTTCAGGCGTCAGCTCACAGTTCTTTCTTTATTAGTTTTAATTTAATTTTTTTTAATAACTTTCTTCCTTTGGGATCACATTCCATCTCCTGGATTCAATCATCACCCATATATGGATTTAAAAAAAGTCCCTAATGTCCCTCCTGGCTCTAGTCCTGTATGTAAAAATGCCTCCAGAATACTTTCACTTGGATATTTAGCTGCCACCTCGAACTCAACATGTCTATATTCTTCTTTTCACATTATGTATACCTTTCTGTGTATATACACAAACAATAACCAGCTAGAAAAAAAAAATCAAACTTAGAAAAAAAAAACATTTTAACAGCAATAAAAATGATTAAATACTCAGGAATAAACTTAATAAGAAGTATGTAAAACCTAGAGGTGAAAAATTTAAAACACTCCTGAAAGCCAAAATGTAGACTTGAACAAAAGGGAAAACATTCTGTATTCTTGGATAGGGTGGATCAACCTTATAAAGATGTCAGTTCTCCTTAAATCAATTTATAGATTTAATGCCATTCCTATAAAGATACCAACAACCTTTTTAAAAATGGAGCTCTATAAGTTGATATTAAAGTTTATGTAGAAAAGTAAATATGCAAGAATATCCAGGATAACATTAAAAAATTATAAGAAAAGACATTGAAGAAGATAGACTACTTCATGTAAAAAGGAAAGAGAGTTTAAGAAAACAAATATTTATTTGCTCATTTGTGCAAAAGAAATGCAAGAAGGATAAACCAGAAATAGTGAAATTGGTTGCCTACAAGGGGTGGATGAAAATGAATAGGAAGAAAGTATGGAAGGAATGAAGGGGGGAGTGACATTTCTCTGTGTATGTCTTTTTATATGGTTTTGACTCTGAAAACCACTGTAGTGCTTCATATGCACCCCCTACCTCCAAATAAATAATTAAAATCAGCCAGGACCTGGGAGAAACCTCTAATGGAACATGAAAACTAATACACAAACCTAAGTGTATTAAATGAACATAATCACATGAAGTAGGTGGGGAAGAAAAGTACTAATCTAATTAACTTTGGAAAATAATTTTTTGATTATAGACTGTAAGACTAAAGCCAAACATCCTGCACAGAAATATTATAGTCTACTTAGTAAATTTGTTTTTCATGAGGATGTGGGTTTGCAATTCTGAAACTACTTTCTGTGTATACTATGATTGAACAAATAAGAAAATACATTATGGATAATGAGAGCCAGGTTTCTCACTGTCAGAGAAAGAAGTTAAAAATAAGGAAAGGGGGGAAGTTAAAATGGATTTTGTGATGTTGGATTAAAATTGAAGGTATCCATATGAACTCATGATTTTATACATTTATACATATATGTATATATAACACATACATACATATATGTGTATCTATGTACATGCACACAGGTGTTAGAAATAAATATAGATGTGTGTGTGCATGTGTGTTACTATACACACATTTATTTTCCACCTTTGTCCACTGGATGGGCCTGGAAGCAATGACAATCCAGTAGTATTAGCATAGCCAGCAACCAGATCTTGGTTTCTAAATGTCATTCTCCACTAACAGAAACCAGGCTCCTTCAAAAACTGTTGATTCTGTAGCTAGGGTAGGGAAAATACAAAATAAGCCTGGAACATCTTCTAGTGTCAGAAAATAAAGAAATTCTCAAAAAAAAAAAAAAAGATAGGGTGATTAGAAAAGACATAGGAATCAACTTGGGAAATGCACTATTAGCCAAATATGGGGACATTTGAGCAATAAAGTAAACAATGATAGTTCTGAGTTATAACCAATAAAATAAAATAAATTTCCATGAATCCACACTGACACAAATAAAAGAAAGAATGAATGAATAAATAAATAAACATAAATAAAGGAATCAAGGCCCAGCTTTTGCTTGCTGTAGGATTCTAATAAAAAATACATTGAAGGAATGATAAAAATAGGAAATTATCACTAGATAAACACCAAAATAATAATTGTTGCCACCAAGAGCTATTAATGGATACTAAAATTAGTGTACAAAATTATGATCAGAAACAGGTTTTGCAGTCTTAATATATCTTCCACAATTTACTTATTAACTGCAAAGAAAATAATTATAAATGTACAGTGGAGAAAACCTGGGATACCAGGATAGCTTAGCAGGTTGAGCACTTGTCTTGGCTCGGGGATTGGATCCTGGCCTGGGTATTGGGTCCTGGCCCCGGCCCACACAAACCCATATGTTGAACTGTGGTGCAACCAGTAACCCCCAGGATGGTGAAGACAGTTCTTGCCTCCCATTCCAGAGGCCTGCAGTTTGGTTCCGGCCCCACGTGGCCCCACATCCACGTGTGTGGAATAAAACCATGTCACAACTAATGATGCATAAATAGAACTATGGAGACTACTCTGGGCTCTCCCCTCTTCTCTCTCTCTCACTCTCACTCTCACAACAATAAAATAAATCTAAAAAAAAAAAAAAAAGAAAACTCACAGACACTACCTTAACCAAATGATCAAATTTAACATGATCGGTAATAAGATGTATTGCTTGTTACCCTGATATAATGTACTGAAAGAGGCACAACATCACTTCTGTGGTACTCTTGTCAAAAACACATAACATCAGTTTATCAAGGACATATCAGAGAAACCCAAATTGAGAAACATTCTACAAAATAATTGACTAGTATTTTTCAAAAGTGTCAGTGTCACTTAAGTCAAAGAAAAAGAAAAACCGACTTAGCAACTGTAACATATTGGAGGAGACTAGAGCCATGACAACTAAATGCAACGTGAAAATCTACAAATGCCATATGATCCTACTTATATGTGGAATGTAAAGAACAGAATAAACAATAAACAAAACAGAAATAGGCTCATAGATACAGAGCACAAACTGATGGTGGCTAGATGGGAGGGGTTTGAAGGAATGGATGAAAAAGGTGAAGGAATAAGGAAGTGCAAATTGGTAATCACAAAATAGTCACAGGAATGTGGAATAGACTATGGGGAATATAATCAACAATGTAAAAACTATATGGTCAGATGGGTACTAGACTTATGGGGGATCACTTCATAAATTATATAAATGCCTAACCACTGTGATGTACACCTGGAACTAATGTAAAATTATACTGAATGTCAACTATAACTAAAAATATATATAGTCATGGGATGTAAAGTACAACATAGGGAATATAGTCAGTGGTATTGTAGGATGTCAGATGGGAGGTAGACTTGTTGGGATTATCACTTTGCGAGGGGTGTAAATGTCCAGTCATTATGTTGTTTTGTACACCTGAAACTAATAATAAAAAAAGAAAAGTAAATGCATTGTGAGATCCTGACCAACAACAAAAAAAAAGGAGTGGGAAAGGTAGAGAAATTCATATAAGGATTGCAGATTAGTTGATTGTACCACATTAATATTAATTTTTTGTTTTTAGTAATTTTATATATTTTACATTTACAAATACAAGTTCACAAATACAAATGAATTTTATGAATACAAATGCATTACATTCACAAATACATTATATTTTACTATTAGATATTAACTATAGAAAAAGGGTGTATGGGAACTCTACAATTTTTGCCACTTTTACTGTAAGTCTAATCTTCAAGTCAAAAGTTAAAAACAATCATATAAAATAAGACATAACTTTAGCTATTAGGAGTATATACTTTAATATTCAAGAACTTAAATTTAAAAAATACTGGGAGGGCTATGCTATTAACTTTAATTTTAGGCCTGGTATAGTGCATTTTAACCCAACATACACTTTTCTTAATATGCTTTCTTACTACAACATGATTTGGCAGGGCAGTAAGCTAAAAGTGTTTTCCAATAATCCATTCTTTTACTAAAGCTTTATGTGCTGCTGTAAATATACACTTTAATATAATAGTGGGCATTAAAGAGAAATTGGAAGTTACATTTTTAGTTTATCATAAGAAAAATATATAGGTGACATATGATCTTTAAACTGTTGTTAGATACTAAAGTAAATTTCTTATTAGTTTAAAATTTATTCTATTAGATGCCATCTTTGTTCACTCTGTTTTCATCTAATTTTCATATACTAAGACTCTTTATTTTTCATATTTGTGTTTATGTATGTTTGCAACTACCCTTATACAGATACAGATATAATACAAACTGCATTATATCAGCAGTTTCTCTTTTCTCGGGTATGGGGAGCTTAGCTCCAAATTGTTTGGAGAAAACTGGAAGAGGGAGTCCTGTGAGGAAAAACCAAACTCTCTTGCTCCTTTTTAAGCTAGTGAAAAAAATCTCCTGATTTGAGTTTCTAATTCTTTAGATTTGGAATCCAGTTTAGATGTAACTATTGTGCTTTGAGTGCTTTACATACAATATCTTTTTTTTTTTTTCTTCCTGAATTGGAGTGGTAGCCTGATGACACTACTGGAATTATAAATACAATTTTAAACAAAGCAGAGGCAGATGTTTTTTGTGATTTTTATACTTGGAATTAGGTTGTTTACTGACTGTACCACACAGACAAAACTAAATAGAAGATCTAGATAAAATTCATGTGGGTTCATGTGAATGACTAGTTTCAACAAGGAAGAAAGAAATATTCAGTCACTTAATTGTTCCTATTCCTTTTGAGTTCTTGTGTTTTATTTCTAGGACGCTTAAAAAAAAAAAAAAAAGGAAGTTGATAAGATACCAAGTATTTCACATTGAAATTTGAATTGAGCAACAGCTTGAAATGGTTGCTTTTAATTTTGAAGAATAACATAGTGATACATACTCATTTTATCTAGAAAGGAAAAAAAAGTTGTCATGAACAGAAGAAGCATGTTGTTAATGCCTCTGAGGTTTAAACATGTGACAAAATAAGATTGTTCATTACCTCTTTGAATGCTAAGATATTTGATGAGCTGTTCGGCTATTGAAGGTATAATTTACACCAGCTCAAAAAGTTATTTTTCATATATTGAAGCTTCAGGAAGGCATTTGGTATCCTAGCAAGGGCATTTCCCTTACACCGAAGAGTTGTGGTAACTATCGTAACACAGTAACTTAAAACATTTCGTAAGGAACATTGTCTATGTCTTTAAATAGGTCTGGACACTCTTTCACAGCCCTTATTACTCCCTTTTGAAATAGCTTGTTTGGTTGTCCATCTTCTCAATTGTATCCCTCTTCTCCAATTGTATTTCAGAGCAGACACTGAATTTTGTGAACCATAATATTTTTATGATCTAGTTGTGGGCTCAGCATTACAGATTGGAGCCCAATAATTACCTGATGAATGGATGAATTTGATGCTCTAATATAGATTCTAGTTTGAAAAGAAGGCAAAGGAAAATAGGATGGTCATGTCACTTGGCATAACCTTCTGGATGTTACCTTTTTATCAGAAGTGACCGATTTCTCTATCATGGGAAACTTTCTCTCAAAATGGCTGCAAGTGCTTAGGAGTCCTTCCAAATTTCTGTGTAGACCCATCTCTTTACCAGTTATTTGTGACATACACATTGTAGACACTCTTGCTTCAGGCTCCTTAATCACCATCACCAACTCTTCAGCTTTGTTTAAGGGTTATAAGGTAAAATATGACAACTCATATAAAGTCTAAAACCAATGCTAAGCCATCATCAGAAACAAGGGGTCTACAACCAATCTACAAAGTTGGCCGGTTTTTCCTGTTCACACTTCACTCTGTATTAAACAGGAGGAGTTATACAATGAGAGGTGTCTTGCCCATCTGTATATAGTCTTAAATAAAGGCATATACTCAAAAAATAACATACTTTGGGTGTTGCTCTGTCCACACATGTTCTTCTCTCATTATTGCAAGAGTCACTCTCTGCTATGGAACATGAAGCTGTTTTAAGATAGGTTCTCAGCAGTATAATTAAGGCTAATGAGACCTATATTATACAAGGTCTGGATATAGACAGGTCAGAGCACCTCCCATACTAATCACCTTTAAAAAGTTCTCCCCAGTATAATAAAAGCACTTTTTCCTCCTACATGATAATTGTGGCATAAAAATATAGAAAATTTAGGAGACAGCAAGAAGAAAAAAAATAAAATAAAAATTTCACCCTCTGGATATAATACATTTGAGAAATCCCACCCAGTTTTTTTTTTCTTCATATATATATGTGTTTTTACATAGTTGCATTATCAATAAAAAATATTTCACATTCTGCTGTTTTTACTTAACATTGCATCATTCACGTTTCCCATGTTGTTTATTCACACATTATTTATAGATTCAGAAAGTATATGTACTTGTTAGTCAGGTCTGGAAAGGCAATATATATACCCCAAGGGATAAGAGTTGGGTGTGAGTTTTTTGTTTTGTTTTGAAAAGCTCTAAGTATATTGCTATAATGATTTCGGGTTGAGTTAGCTCATTACATGTTTGTGAAAGTAATTACTTTCACATAAATATAATAATATAAGAAATATATATAAATAATAAATATAATAATTCTGTTGAAAGCATCCTCTGCTCTTTCTTTTAGTTAACACAATCATCTGAATTTCTCTTCCCCAGGGCTGTTAAGGAACCATTACATTTTATTACTCTCTTTATGAAGTGAAATGAAAAATATTAAAGAGCTTAAATGACTTTTATATTTTTTAAACAAATGGTAGCCACTGTGTAGCACTCTTGAGTCTTCTTGTAGACCATGGTACTATGGTTTTGGTTCTCGAACATCTTTTTTCCCATTTTCCTTCTTGTACCAGGTTTCATGCCTCCCTAGCCTGGTCGATCATTGAACTCATTCTCTTGGACAAAGTAGTTATTAATAATTCAGAGGTGAGAACATCCAAGCAATTATAATTCTTCCCTGGGATTAACATATGGAAGGTAGGGTTGCCAGCTAGGAAGATGTCAAGTTTGTGCTGCTGGCGGTTATATTTCCTGTCACCTGGGAGAATGTGTGTCTTCCGTTAAAAAGAATAAAGCTGAAGAATGAGGAGAGGTGGAGAAACAGAGAGCTGAAGCACTAAGGTCCTGGTACCTAGAGGTCTTCATGCCATTCTGTGAATTACCCTTGTGTCTTTTCTGCCACGATGGGGCAATAAAGTTAAATTTGTTTAAGTTGGGTTTAAATGTGTTTTTATATGATAACTTGCAATTAGAAAAGTCCTAACTCAAGCTTGTTCAACCGGCTGCCCATGGGCCGCATGTGGCTCAGGATGGCTTTGAATGCACTCCAACACAAAATTGTAAACTTTCTTAAAACATTTTGAGACTTTTTTTTTTTTTTAGCTCATCAGCTATCGTCAGTGTTTGTATATTTTATGTGTGGCCCAAGACAATTCTTCCAATGTGGCCAAGGGAAGCCAAAAGGTTGGAGACCCCCTGGTCTAACTAATTCCATTCCTGTAACTGTAGATAAGACATTTATCAACCATTAGTGAAAAACATCCTTAGTAGATAGTGTTAAAAGACTCAGTTCCTAATAATAACACAAAGCTACGAAAATGAGGCAACATACAAATTCTGCCTACTTCGGCAGAATAATTTGGAAATTAAGCATTTTAGTTTCCTTTGAAAACCAGTTAATAATTGAAGAATCTAGGCCCACTATAATCAATAATGTAGATAGTTCCCAAAGTTTAGTCTCATTTGTCTGTAGTTCACGTGAGGGTATGCAAGCATAAGATACAAGAAAGTGGGATCAGACAGTGAGAAAAAAGCAAGAATTTAGTCTTGGATTGGCCATGATTTCTTAGGAATTAAACAAAAAATGGAGCAAAAATAAGTTGAGAGCTATAAAAAGGAATGGTTGGCATTTTTCTATTCCTTTAAAAAAAATCTTTGTAAACATTACATATCAGATTGCTTGTAGTTGTCTACAGTTACATTGTTTTTAAACAAATAATAACTATTAACAGATGAACAGAAAAGCTCTGGGGCATAACATGATTACCTTAGTGTTTTTAACTGTGCTAACGTTTTATTTAGATTAACCATAATTAATTCTATTGATGGGGGCTTAGAGGGGGGAATAACTTCATACAAAGACCTGAATTTATTATATTATTATCATATAAATTGTATAATTTTGAAGGAATCCCAGCCAAAATATATTCTCTTAGAAGCATTTTTTTAAAAGAAAATATTTACATTTAAAATGTTAACATTCTGTCATAGAAAAATGAAATGCAGATAAAATGCCTTAGTATTTTAATCTTAATAAAGTTTATATTCATGATGATAGCTATTTTCTATAATACAGCGATATAAAGTCTAGATTAGAGACATGAAAATATCCTTATGACAGGAGAGTTTTGTGAGAAAAGTGATTTTATTAGGGCAAACAAGAAGGCTGTTAAAGCCCTGCATTAATATTTTATTTTAAATAATTGTGTGATTATCCTTTTAGTAACATATGGATTCTTTAACACTTTTGTTTTATAAGCTCATTCTTAAAAATTCCAGTGGCTTGTTTTCTTGTATTTTCCTTAATTGTAGTGATCTTAAACAGGTCTTCAGTTTTAAAGATGCCAGTTGTTCTAACACAGATGTTTACGAATATTTTCTCTAGCTGGCTGTTTATTACAAAGACAACTTGTTTGTGGATGCTGGACATCTGCATTTTATTGGATCTAATTTTTAGTAGTGAAGACCTCCCACATTATAGATTTTTTCCAGCCTAAATTAGCCTTTGTGGGAAAAGAAGCCATCAGACAGGGGAAAAAGTGAATCCAAATGGCACTGATGATTCTGTTTCCCTGGCTTCAATGAAGAAAGGGTTGAGCACACAGTGCCCCCAGAAATTCCCTGTTTCCTTCTCAAAAGCTTGTTAGACCAGGGTTGGTGTCAGTCTCAACCCAGTACCTTTGAGCCAGCTAAATGTTCATCCATGTTTCACGCATTAAGCAGTAGATTTTTACTGATATTTCAAAGGCACATTGAAATTATACACATACAATTAAACAAAAATCAGAGTATATTACAGATTTAGAGGCCTAAAATATTACAAGTGAAACAGACCAGAGATCATCTTGGTAGGCCAAGCCCGCATTTTATTTCACGAATGAGAAATAGGTTCAGAGAGGTGAGGTGACTAATTTAAATCACACAGTAAGTCAAAAAGTCAGATAACTTTGTAAGTTTTTACAAAGGAAACCTGGTGTTCATGACATTTAGGAAGCTACGGGCAAAGTGAGGGGCAAAGGATTGCCTCTCACCTTGCTCTGTTCCTCTTACTTGTATGCAGAGTCCCTGGCTCTTGCCAGTTTTCTACTTTGGGGCATACCTCTGCCCTATGGACTTACAGGAGTTTGGTTGCCCCAGTCCAATTCACAGTATTCTCTAAGGTCTTTGGTTCAGGTTCCCAAGTAGGCTCTATGACATGGAGAAATCTAGAAAATTCTGCATGTGTCAAAAAACAGTCTTAAGTATTTTATCTTTAGCTTTTTAATGGTGACAAACCAAATTTGGTAACAGAACTTGAATAGGTGATGGATCTTATTCACTTTTAAAGGTTACATGTAATTCTCCACTGTGCAGAGAACACAGAGGAACTGAAGGGTTTTCTTATGATTGACACTGAAATACCTAGAACAGTTAATTTCTCTTGGTCCATATTACCCATGGGATGAAGAGGGGGAAACGGGGCAAAGCATACTCTTTACTCTCAGTGTTATTTCCCTCAGCAAAACAAATAAAAGTTATTCTCTTCTTGTCAAATCTGAATCTCAGCCAGTGAGAAGGTGCTTCTCTTAAAACATTGCTGTGCTTATGTCCATGTAAATTTTGGGGGAAATTTAAACTCAATTTAACAAGTATCCTAGTTGCAGAGGATGATGTAAATATTGGCAAGACTAATCTTCAAAAAACTTACTAATTTACTGTAGTGGGTAGAGTAGTTGCCCCTTCCCCTACTTCCCACTGCCTAAAAAAAAAAGAAAAAAAAAAGTGCACGTTTCTAATCCCTGGTACCTTATTTAGAAATAGAGTCTTTGCAGATGAAATTAAGTTAAGGTGGAGTCATACTGGATTAGGGTAGTCCCTAGTTCAATTACTGATACCACTATGAGAAGAGAAAAATTTGGATACAGACAATAGGGAGAATGCCATGTGATGCTGCAGGGAAGAGATATGAGTGACTCTATGTCTAAAGCTAAGAAAGGCCAAAGATTGCTGGCAACCCTGAGAAGCTACTAAGAGGCAGGGAAGGTTTCTTTCCTAGAAGCTTGAGAGAAAGCATGGCCCTGAAGACACTGTGACCTTGGACTTCTAGTCTCCAGAATTATGAGAAAAGAAATTTCTGTTCTTTTAAGCGACTTAGTTTGTGGTAATCTGTTATGAAACTAATGAAGGAGGTAGAGATGTGAACAATAAACTGTAATAGAGGTTTAGAGAGTTATAGAAGTACACAGAAATGAGACGTAGCTTCCTAAATGTCATGAACACCAGGTTTCCTTTGTAAAAACTTACAAAGTTATCTGACTTTTTGACTTACTGTGTGATTTAAATTAGTCACCTCACCTCTCTGAACCTATTTCTCATTCGTGAAATAAAATGGGGGCTTGGCCTACCAAGATGATCTCTGGTCTGTTTCACTTGTAATATTTTAGGCCTCTAAATCTGTAATATACTCTGATTTTTGTTTAATTGTATGTGTATAATTTCAAAAGTTATTAGGTTAAGGGGTAAAAAGTCACATGGGCTTTAGTGTCTTCTCTTCCTGATTCTCTGGACCCTAAAAGTGGAGAACTGTGTGAAATTAGAGTTTATATTCTTATTCTCCAAGACAAACTTCGTTTGGGGGTGCACAGAGTTGAAGGGCAAATTATCTCTTAGTTTAGGCACTGCTCTCTTTCTCTCTGGCAAGCATGTTTGAATAATGGAATAATTAAACACTGCTGTCCCCCCATGGACTAATCAACCTAGCCATATAGTGGAACAGAGTAAATTAACGTGGGTTTGAATTTGGGCCTGAGTGGCCTCCCTGAGCAGGCAGTTTAAACTCTCTGAGCTTGTTTACTTACCAGTAAAATGGCGATCACAATATCTTACTGGGTTATTGAGAGGATGACATGAAATAGAATACCGTATATGTATTTGAAAGTGCCGGGTATCTAGTGTGAGCTTTAAAATGTTACTTGCTCACAAAATTCTCACTTACAGAATGGATACTAAGAACCTCTGGGGTCCCCCTGCCCACGCCGCAGGCGGACGTCAGACACCAAGAGGCCGCTCCTTTGCACCGGCCAGGCACTGGCAGCGAGCCCGGAGCCGGCGGCCCACGCGGCCCACGCGGCCCACGCCAGGGAGGCGGGCGGGGGCGGGGCCGGCGGAAGCGCTCGCTCGCCGCTGTCAGCTGCGCCGGAAGTCCCTGGCCGGGCCTGGCGGTAACCTTCGAGTCCTCGCCGCCTCCACCGCCACCGTGGTGGGCTTGGCGAGTCCAAACCTTTGCTGGGGCCAGGCCTGCCTGTTCACTGCCAGGAGCCCGCGTGGTTGCGGAGGAGGACGCTGAGGACCGCGGGCGCAGGGCCGCCCAGCCGACATGTCTCTCGTGGCGGACGCCTTCGTCTCGCAGATCGCAGGTAGCGCGCGGGACCGCGAACCGCGGATGCAGAGCAGCGCTGGCGCGAGGCAGGCGCGGGGGGCTGCGTGGGATGGAGGGCTGCAGCCTTGTGCCATTAGATGCTGGACCCAGGCCTAGGCGTGGAGGCATGTACGGACTACCAGCCTCCAATCGCGGATGAGAAAACTGAGGGGGAGACACTTGCTCAAGGTCACCCCGCAGTGGCAGGAGCCCCGTCTTCTAGGCGGTGCTTTGTCCAGCTTCCCATTCGGCCTGGAGAGGCTGGGGTGCGTGGGGGAGGCTGGGGTTTGTGGGGGAGGCGGTGGGCGGGCACTGAAGTGGGGGGGCGTGGCCAAAGGAACCAGGCATTTCAAGGCTTTCGTCTAAGAGTGGGGGCATCCTGATCACGGGACCGGAATTTTAAGGAGATTGTCACTGATAAGTAGCCTGCTGTCACTGAGGGGCCACCAAACTTTTTGTTTCATCTCCAAGCGATGCAGTACTGCCACGGCTAGGTCTCTAGAATCGGAACATTTTTGAATCTACATGTACTTTTTAGAAATACACCTTTGCTGTGATGGCCTGAACATGACTGATGTAAATAGACCCATGCTTCCTGTTATGGAGGTGTGTATTTATTGTAGTGAAAGAAGTTAAATATTGTTGAGAAAGTGAGGAGACTAGACATATGTATTGTACGTGTAGGTTGATAGTAATAGTTCATCTTTAAATGGAGTTAATTTTGACTTCCTAGTAGTACGTATTTTCAGTGTGAGTACAATAAAGAGACAGTCACCAGGATGAATAGGTACATTTTAAATAAGATAGTATTTTGGAAATGGAAAATACTGATTGTGTCATAGAATTTGCCTAAAATGTTTTTCATTGCATGCATTTGTGTGAACATACATTTCTTTGTTTTTTCACTTAAGATAATTACATTGTTTACTAAGAGAGAGGGAAGCTCCTCCTTAGATTGCAAACTTCGTGAAAGACACTCCATTGTGCCCTGTGCCCCTATCAGTTGGTGCTCAAATATTGGACCCGAATAAAGGAATAGTCTTGAGATTTCAAACAATTATTTCTGTTTTTTACCATTTATGTTAAAAAAGTTATATCATTGATATATTTTAGATTGCCACTATGTTAAAAAGTCAACCATTTTGCAATGAATGCTGAAACTGGTATAGTGAATGCATGTGTCTGTCCCAATGGGCACTTTTTTTAGAGAAAAAAATGATGCCTTTTAATAAACCTTAAATAAGTTTGGGCTTTTGCTTTAGTTAGTGAAGTTTAAGAATTTTTAGGAATTTTCTCTCTCTGCCATCTTAGCTATTTGTAATGATCTGTTACTCTAGGAGGCATTTAAAGGTGGATAATTCAGTAACTGGGGTTGGGACAATTCCTAGGTTATAACACTGCTAAAATAAATTCTAGATGAATTAAAGGTCTAAATGTAAAATAAGAACAAAACCTAGATTGTAATAAAGTAATTAGGAGAAAATACTAATACACAGGCAACTGCAGCATATCCTAAAATAAATAAATAAATAAATAAATAAATAAATAAATAAATAAATAATAATAATCTTGGTTACCAGAGGAGGTCTACAGTAAGCAAAACATAGAATCCAGAATCCATGGGAGAAAAAATTGGCAGATTTGATTGCAGAAAAATTTTAAAAGGTTTACATGATAAAAGACATAAGATTTTACAAAATAATGAAAAGACTGTCCAACAGAATCAAGGGTATGAGATAGTAGCAGGCAATTCACAAAAGAGAAAATGCAAGTATACAATGAACATATGAAAAGATTCTCTTTGTCACTAAAAGCAAGTAACATTTTTTTTCACTTAGTCAGGTGGGGAAAAATGCATATGATAATTTCTAGTACTGACAAGGGCATGAGGAAAACACTCACCTTCAAATTATTGGTAAATCTGTAGATATTACAGGGAAACTTAATATGGCTATATTTATTAAAATACAGTCCTTTGACCCTGAATTCTTCAGGGGATTTATCTGATAGAAATATAAGAACAGAACTTAAAGATACAGAAAAAATAAAAATCTACAGCGATATTAATTGTAGCATTATTTGTAATAGCAAAAAACCAGAAATGTCCTAATTATATATCAAATTACGGTATGCCCACATTATTACAGATTCTAAAAATGAAGAGGTGCACCTGTTATTGGCTTGAAAGCTTGCTTATCTTAAGTAAAAACAAATGATAGAATAATATGTATAGAATGAGTCCATTATTAAATAAATAAACCCTATGTAAACATGTATATTTATATAAGCAACAATACATAGAAGAATATTCAACTAATTTTAACTAGTGATTTGAGGATAATAAGGGTAGGGCATTGGTTGAAGGTGGAGGAACTGTATTTCTGAATTGTTTGAATTGTTATAGTGAGAGTATTTTACTTTTGTAATTTAAGCATTTACTATTTTAAAAATTGTAAAAGATTTATTTTGGAAAGCTGTGAAAAAAAAAGGCAGCTAAAAATAATAATTTGTATGAAATCCACTGTTTGACTTGTGACTTAGAAGTGTAACTCAAATCTAACAACTATTTAGAATATTCTATTTCTGGCAGTAATATAATTTGGTTGGAAGAGGTAAACCGTAAG
This sequence comes from Craseonycteris thonglongyai, assembly GCA_004027555.1. Lineage (NCBI taxonomy): Eukaryota > Metazoa > Chordata > Mammalia > Chiroptera > Craseonycteridae > Craseonycteris > Craseonycteris thonglongyai. Next base: position 33,961 of record PVKE010014839.1, read on the forward strand.
AGATTTGAGATATAGACATATATAGTCCTATTATAACTGAATAGTTGTGAATCTGTTTTTGTAGTTGAGAGCTCTAATTTATTATTATTATTATTATTATTATTTTTTTATATTTTATAGAGTATAGAGTATATATTTATAGAGTAATTGTTTTATCTTCAGTGCATATTTATTTCTATTTTACTTTTTGACAGATAGAGAGAGAGACAGAGACAGAGACAGTTAGAGAACCGAACTGTGGGAACTCCCCAGTTCAGCATGTGGGTCCTGCCTGGGCCGGAGCCGGGATTCGATCCTCGGTCCTCGTGGCCTCAAAGCGAGCGCTCAACCCGCTGAGCCGTCCCGGCTT
>PVKE010014840.1:0-34309 GCA_004027555.1 Craseonycteris thonglongyai
AAAAAAAAAAAAAAAAGTAAGAGTACCCTATTTTTCCGTGTAAAAGACAATACTTTTGTCTAAAATTGTTAGACCAAAAATCGGGGGTCATCTTATACACAGGAGTAACCCATGTATTGATTTCTTCAGGTTGGGTTGGAAAAGTAGGGATCATCTAATACATAGGGGCATCTTATATAGGGAAAAATACATTAATTTATGAATTAAAAGACACTTAAGAGATTTAGCAACTAAATGCAATGTGTAGATTTTTTTGGATCCTGATTTAAATCAATGTAAAAAGGTAACTTTTAAGACAAGTAGGGAAAATCAAACCTGGATAGTGTATTATAAGACAATAAGGAATTATTGTTATTTTCCTTAAGTGTGATCATGAAATTGTGGTTATTTTTTTTCTTTAATTTGTATCTGTTAGAGCTACATACTAAGGTGGCACAAATTCAATGATATAATGTCTGGGGTTTGCTGTAAAAACTCCTAAAAAGTGTAAAGGATAGAATAGTAAAATAAAGCTGGGTGATGGGTACATGGAGTTTATTGTGCTACTCTATATTTGAGTTTGTTTGACAATTGTCATAATAAAAATAGAAAGAAGGAGGAAGAAAGAAGAAAGAAAAAGGAAGGGAAGGGAAAAAGGAAGGAAGGAAGGGAGAGGTGGAGGGAGGGAGGGAGAGAGGGACGGAGGAAGAAAGGAAAGGACAAATTGTGATACACTCATACAATGAAATAATATTCAGTGATAAAAAGAAATGAGCTCTTAAGCCATGAAAAGATACGGAGGAACCTTAAATCATCTTGCTTAATGAAAGAATCCAGTTAGTAAAGGCTATATACTGTATGATTCCAACTATATGACACCTGGAAAAGGCAAAACAAAGAGAATGTAAAAGAGAAGACCTTGAGTCACTGCCCAGAGTTAGGGTGAGAGGAGAGGATGAGGTTTGAATGGTTGAAGCACAGAGATTACTACAGTAAATCTGTTTTATATACTGTAATAGATGCCTGAGATTACGCATCTGTCAAAACCCACAGAACGGTACAACAAAAAGAATGAACCCTAATGTAACTGTGGACTTTCATAATAATGTATTAATATTGGTTCATCAATTGTAACTAATGTACAACATTAATGTAAGATGTTAATAGTAGGGGAAACTGTGGGTGGGATGAGGGTGAGTTTATGGGAACTCTCTGTACACCTGCTTAATTTTTCTATAAACCTAAAACCACTCTTAAAAAAATAGTCTATTATTACAATTTTTAAAATTCACGGTGGAATCTAAGGCTCAAGTATCCCCTCTCTCGGGAAGTCTTTCCTGCTCCCCCACCACACTCCCAAGATGGGTTAGGTGCCCTTCTCCCAGGCTCCCATAATACCCTGAGCATATACTGGTATATTCCTATGGCTGCATCTGCCACATTGTGTGTTAGTATCTCCTTGTGTCTCTGTCAGTTAATAGCTGTGGTTTGTTGACCGTTGGCCTAGAATGGAGAGATGGTGAAAGCAGCTAATCCACACAGCCCGTTAGCAGGCAACCCAGGGATGCCTGGCAAAGGGCACTTCTGTTCCCTCAATGCACTAATAACGTCTTTTGTGGTGTAATCATCACGAGCCCTGTGACCTACTAGGCTATTTTCTGGATGGGGGCATAAGGAACAGTCCTATTACATGAGCAGTCTCTGGATTATTGGTTGGCCATAAATCCCTATAGTTAGTTTTTGCACTGGGAAGCTTTTCTGGGGTTCAGATCCTGTGGTTTTGATGTCAAATTCATGCTGTTTACATTACACAACACTAAATCTTGCTCAAGTTAAGGTGGGATCGCACAGGGGTAACTGGCACAAATGCCTATAGGACAGATAACATGAATGAGGAAAGCAGACTTGGTCAGGAGGGGACCCTGGCACTTCGAAAAGTCCATGCCCCACCTAGAGGAGGTAGCCACACCTTGGCTTGAGCCAACTGTTGCCACACTGAAATGTTGCCAGACAAGGCCAAGATACAGATTTTTGCTCACACAAAAATCTTCCAGTCTTTACAAACCTGACAACTAATACAAATGGTTTACAAATACTGGAGCTCATATTGGGAGGAAAGGAATCATCCAATTTAATTGGAGTTTATGATGGGGGAGAGAGAGCCTGGAAAGGGTTCAGGGTAAGTGCAGCTTTTGGAGAACCTTGATTGTCACACGCAAGGTGCTTATCAATTTTCTAGGTCTGAGTAATCACCAAAGGATGTGAGCAAGAAAGGGACATGATTAGAATGGCATTTTAAAAAGATCACTTCGGCAGTTAATGGGGGCAGAGCTGAGGGTAAGATGAGTTAGAAGTATATCATGAAGGTGAATCAGGGTAAAGCAGAGCTGACAAAGGCCTAGTCATTTTTTCTCCTACCAGGATTGTAAATGCCAAGACAACAGGGTCCCCCCTGTCTTGTTCTTGCTGTCTCCAATAGTAAGCACAAAAAATGCTCAATAAATATTTGTTGAAAGACTGAATAAAAGGGAAGGTGTGGGGGTGAGGCATTTTGAAGAATTGTAAGAGTCAATGACCTGGGAAGAACAGATAATGTTGATGATGGTGAGAACAGTCATGGGGTGGGGGTGGGGTGGGGGAGAATGGAGGATTTTTTCCTTGAAGTTTCCTCTAGGGCAGCGGTGTCCAACCTTTCAGCTTCCCTAGGCCACAATGGAAGAAATGTCTTGGGCCACACATTAAAAATACACTAACACTAATATTAGCTGATGAGCTAAAAAAAAAAAAGGGTCCCTCAAGAAATCTCATGTTTTAAAAATGTGTTGGGCCACATTTTTAAAACATGAGATTGGATATTCCTGTCCTAGGACCTTGGGAAGGGGCCTATGTATTCAATTATGAAATCACAGGCAAAAAAAAAAAAAAAGACCTTGGCCGGTTAGATTCCTGGCACTTCTCATGGCCTCTTCAGCCCAAAACGGAGGAAGTGAGTACCTTGAAGGATTGAAGAGAGGATTAAGCGAGAATTTAGGGAGGAGCAATTTCTGTCCTCCGTAGGTCGAGCATTCCCAAAGGACACAGCAAAAGGGGACCGACCTGAACCTCCGACCCTGTGCCGATTACTTCTAGGGTGGAGTGGGAACCGACGACCTCGGAATCTTTGGGCCTGGCCCTTTCGAGGTTTAGCCTAAACAGAGTCTCAGGCCTGCCCAACCCCAAGCCTCACCCAGTCTTCCTTGTTCCCGCACGTCCCAGCTGGCCCTCCCCCCACCCGCCCCCTCTCCTCCCACCTCCTCTTTGCGCTTCCCGCCCCCATTTCCGTCCCCCTCCGCCTGCCGCCTCCTTGCTCCCTGCCCCGGCCCTCCGCCCTCCGGCGGCCGCTGCAGCCCAGCCCTCTCCTCGGCTTCGCTTCCTCCACCCTCCGTCAGCGCCCCTCTCAGGCGGCCGGGGCAACCCCGTGCCCAGCTCGCCCAATGAGGAGAAGGCGCAGAGTTAGGGCGGGGCCCGGGCCGGAGCGGAAGTGGTGACCGGAGCGGAAGTGGAGCTGCCGCCACCGCCGCCGCCGATTCCGGAGCCGGGGTAGCTGCAGCCGCTACAGCCGCGCCGCCGTCGCCGCTGCCGCCTGAGAGTGGGCCTGGGAAGGAAGCCGGTCACCGCTCTCGGAGCTCCGCTCGCACGCGTCTTTGCCTCCTGCAAATATCGCACGGTGAGTGCGGCGCGAGGTCCTCCCAGGGCCCCCGGGGGCCCCAGCTCGTAGCTCCCCCGCCCCCGGCGGCGGCGACGACCAGAGCCACCCCGCGGGTGGGCTCCTAGGGTAGCGGCGCAAGGCGCCGGCCGCCTGCGGCGTGGGCCTAGCCTCGCTGCGGCCCCTCCCTGTTTCCGGGGCCGGGCCCTTCGCTCCGGAGAGGCCCTGGCCTCCCTCGCCGCCTGCGGCCCTGCCCGGCAGGCGGGGTGCGGCTTCACACAAGGCGGGAAGGGACCTCCAGCCGCGGATCTCGGACCCTCCCTCATTGCCCAGTTTCGATCCCCGCGCGACCCCTCCCTGCTTCTTGGGGGCAGAGATCCAACCTTTTTAGCCCTGTCACCCTTGCTTCTCGCTTTCTAGCTTCCAAAAATTAAAATTGAGCCAAATGAGGACGAGTTGTCGATCCCAAATACCCCTGCGCGACTCGTCTTGGATGGGTAAGGGGTTTAACCTTGGGAGAGAGCAGAGAGAAAACCCCCCTCCCACTTTGCAGTAAACCCATTTCATCATCGTTTGCTGGTTTTGGAACCTGGCAGGACCGGAGATTCCCTGGGAAGCAAAGGGTTGAGGTTTGAATCAAAATGCATTTGTTGGAGTCGGTTACTGAGTCAGGCTACATCCTCAGGAAAAAAAAAAAATGTCAAAGGCTGAGAATCGAGTATTTTCTCACGGTATATACCGTCATTAATCTCAGTCTTTTGTGTTCTCGCCCAAAATTCCCCCATACTGTGTGTTAGCATGTCTTTAGGACTGAAATTTGCCTGATGGCCTCCCTGGTTGTGGGGAAGGGTGGGAGTGATTTGGGCCTCTTTTCTTGATAAGATGAGTATACCTTTGTCTTGCAAATGGTAACTCGGATGCAGTGGGATTTTCAAAGGTGGCAGTATTTGTAAGACAATTTGCCAGCCTTTCCATAAAAACCCATGTTCCTTGTTCTTGCCTGCATTTATCTTTGGTAAGGCTAGATAACATTCATCTGATTTTACTTGCCCTGCGTGGGAGACAGAATTTGGCAAGTTGATCTTATGAACATACAAAATCAGGTAACTACAGGATTCCAAAGAGAAAAAAGAAGCACTTGTAAAAATTAACAGTTTTATATTCTTAAGTCTGCGTTTCTCACTGTCTCAATTGTTAGTATGAAACCACACACACATGCAGTTTATAGACTAGGACACGTGGGTTTTTTGCAATCAGCCTTTTGCATTTTCCTGTTAGAAATTTGTTATGTATAAATATTGCTTAGTTCTTAGTGATTTCCTTCTTGAACACTTACAGTGAACCTCGTTTCTTATTTAGGAATAGTATCTCAGTTGCTTGAGCCCCCATATTTCTTGGTCCTGTGTCCTTAGCCACATACAAGGTGGTGAGGGTAGAACCTGTCAGTTTTACTGGACCCAAATTAGAAATTTGTGTGTGGTTTAAAAAATAGAAAGCTAATTAATCCAGTAGCAACTGCTGAATTATTTTTCTAGCCCCTCCTTTCAGTGGGATAAGAAGCCATTCACCCATCTTACAGATGGGGGTCTTCATGAGAAGAGAGGTGATTTGGCCTAGACCACACACCTGGTTTGCAGAATGAATATCCTCATTCATCAGTAGTAAATATTTATGGACTGTCAGCCCCTGGAGTATGGTATGGCTCCTACCCTATAATCATCTGTACATTTCCCATCATGCTATGCTTGTATTATGTTGAAGCCATTTTAGAATTGGAGCTCTATAGACTAGGGAGGCAACCTCTAGACTGAGCAAATTCCCGTGATGCTACTTCCCAAGGCAGAGTCTCCATATTTGGGGGCCACTGCAAAAAGTGCATTTTGGCCATTTGGCTATGAATATATTAATAGAAGCAGAGAGAGCACTGGATTTGGAGTCAGATCACTTGCAGGTCTTCCCTGCAGCATTTTCTAGCTGTGTGATCTTGAGCGGGCTGCTTAATATCTGATTCTTGCTTTATCTCCAGAGTCCTGAGGCCTTTTTACAAACTGTAAGTTGTTAAATAGAAGCTTTTGGTTTTGCTTTTTAATCACAGAGTTTACTGTTAATGGCTTTCTTTTTTTCCTCCAGTTGGTTGCATTCTGGTGAGATCCAACTCTACTGTGTATATGTGTTGCTTTAAAAAGAAAGGACATAATATTATAGAACCTTATTTTGTGTATAGCATTACAGTCTTTCTGAGTCCATTTTTTCATCTGCACAGTGCAAATGGTAATAGTCTTTGATGTGTTCTTGTGACAAATTCAATAATTTAAGAATTTGGGCTATTGTAGGTGTTTAATAAATGTTATTTGACCATATAAATGAATAGACACATATAGATTAGACATATGCGGGGAAGCGGGGATGGCTCAGTGGGTTAAGTGCTTGATTTGCAGTGCCAGGGTCCAAGGATTGAATCCCAGCCCCAGCTGCCTCTCATGCTGAACTGGGGTGGGCTTCCCATGCGGGAGGCCCCAGTTCAGTTCTCACCACCCCCAGCCCCCACCTCCCGGTTTGGCCCCTGTCTCAAGGGGGTAAGCTTCCCATGTGGGAGGCCTCCAGCCCAGTTCCTGCCCTCCACAGCCCTTGCCCATCTGTGTGGAATGAAACCATGTTGAAAACTGATGACGTACAACTATGGCAATTGCTCTGGGCCCTCCCCCTTCTCTCTGTCTCAGTCAAAAACAATTTAAAAAATCTTTTTAGAAAATTAGACATATGCATATATGCTATATAGAATAGTCACATATAGAGTCCATCCATTTGTGATTTATTCACCAACTGATGATATAGCATCAAGCAATTGATATATAATAGCTACCACTTATATTGCTCACTATGTGTCAAGCTTTGTTCTAAGCACTTTACACATATTAACTAACCCTTCATAACAAGCAATGATAGGTAAGTACTGTTAGACCCATTTTACAGATGAAGAAACTGAAGCACAGAGAAGTTTAATAATTTCCCTAGGGATATACACAGCAAAGGTAAGTGTTGGAACCAGGAATCCAACCCTAGTCAGGCTCCAAACAGATTGTCACTCATAGCAGAACATGTAACATGTGTATCTTTTATGTGAACATCATGTTGTCCTTAATTCTTCTTTACATGTGTCTTTTTAATTAAAGTAAATGTATTTGAATAGGAATTTTAGTTACTTTTGAAAAATAATGGAGTTTATTGGGGGGGGTTATTTATTCTGACTTGTAGGGATGATACTGCTTGTGAAAGACCTAGTTTTTCTAGTATTTGCTTCATACTAGAAGGTTCTTAGGTTACTTTGTGGCACACTGTTTTTGATTTATCCAGTCCTAGGTTCTTCATCTAACAGAATTTAGTCAGGACCACCAATTATTTTAATTTATCATGCTACCTTTTCTATAGAGTTTTAGATATTCTGTATCATGTTAGGGAGGAGGAGATGAGGAATATATCTACATAGAAAATTCTAAATTATAGCATCCTGTTAGGCTCCCTGCTCTTTCAGTGGCATCAAACTATGCAGTTTTCCTTTAAATGAGGATGGATATCTTAGAGAATGAGTGAACTAAAATGTACTTCTAAAGGAATTTATAAGTTCCTGGGTTCTTAAATTTTTCTAGGGAAAGGTGACAAGTCACACTAGCTAAGGGGCAAGAAACTATTTGTATAACACCTTTTAAGCTTTGGGACCATCTTGGTCTTAACATGAATATGATCCTGGTAGTCATCTCTATGTCATGATGGAGAAACTAACATAGCTGGATTCTGAGGGAATTTTTCTAAGGGGAGTACTAGGAAGGAAAAATAGACTGAAGTACTTTCTGTTTTGTGGTGTGTATGCTAAAAGCTAATCCTACTGCTTTCTCTGCTAAAAGATCTAATATAGGCATTGTTATGTATTTGTAATGCTTACAATGGAATGAAATTGATTGGTGGCCCCAAGAGAAAAGTCAGTCAGTCCCCACAGACTTTGAGTGAGATGACTTTTTTTTTTTAAATCTGGCCATTCCTCTATTATGTAAGTTTTTTCTTTTTCTTTTTTTACTTTCAGTGACTTTTTTTTATTTTTGTTGTGCTTTTAGCACACACAGTACTGCACTGTAGTACTGTACTATACAATACTGTACTTACTGTGTTGTACAGTTCACCCGTTTGAGTGCTTACTGTACTGGACTCCCAATATGTAAGTTTTTTCACCTGTACTCGTTAGTTTATTTCATTGTTTTCCCTAAGAGACCCAACAATAAAAGTTATTTCTGATGGCCTTGACCAGGACTGAGATTGGAGGTGAAAATAAAGTAGTTGTGAGCCCTGGCCATTGTTATTGCTTGTCCACAAACCTATATCAAAACTTGTTTGACAGTCTGGAGAGTTTTGGGCATATGCTGATTTTAACAGCTTAATTTGATTTTGGCTTTTAAAGCTAGATAAATTAAGGCAAATTCTCAAACCACTGTAATAACTTTATAGATCTTCCAAAAAAAAGTTTTGTCTGTTCTGTTTTTTCTTTGGTAAGCATTGAGAATAATAATTTATCTTTAGGAATAGTGAGTACTGCAAAGAGGAAAGAGCATGTACCAGATGTACCCGTGTGACCCTGGGCAAGTTACTCTTGGCATCTATAAAACGGGTCAGTGCCATCCTACTTCATAGGATTCTCAGGATTCAGTGAGTTGATACACAAACCCCTGAGTGCTTTGCACATTTAGGCAGACCATCATTGTGGGATTTTTTTTGCTGCTGCTGTTGTTTACTAAACCATTTAATTACAGCTTTTTGTATAGCTAACTGATTGGACTTTTGAATGGGGATATGGACAGAAAGTATTCCAAGGGCTTGTTGAGGCTCAGTTTGAATCTATAAATCTAGCAGTTGGTAGCTGAGAAACAGTCAAAAAGTATAGTGTTGTCTCCTGATTGGAGCTGAGGTGGCTTAAAGAAAAAAAACAGCAAATTAACAAACTAAACAAACCCATAGACACAGACAACAGAAGGGTGGTTCCCAAAGGGGGAGGGAGGTGGGGTGAGGGGGAGATGACAGGGTAAAGAGGGTCAAATAGATGGAAGGAGACTAGACTTTGGATAGTGGGCACATAATGAAATGTACAGATGATGTGTTATAAGATTGTACACCTGAAACTTAATGTTATTAACCAAGGTTATCCCAATTTAATTTTGAAAAGGAATATAAGTAGTCTAAGACAGAGTACAAATTACAGTCTGTAGTTTATAGGCCAGATGTGGTCCACCTACATGTATCCACATAGGAAATAACAGCCTGTTCACTTCCTTAAAAATGTGCCTCAGTTGATCACATAGTTCCATGGTCAGCATGGCAAGCATTGTGCTATGTAATGGGCGCCAACAGGTAACAGTCTGGATTCCTACCTGAAGCTCACAATCCAGTGTGGGAGCCAACAAAGGCTTTTAGAGTAAATAGTTGATAACTGCTATTTTAGAAATAGGTATAGGTAAGTTAACATGTGCCTTCCTTTTAAAAAGTCTTTAAAGAAAGCCATCTGGATTGAAAAGAATTGAGGTTAAGTGATCCTTCCCTGGCTGACAGTTTGTTACATTTGTGTGGAATAATATACTGTGGTTGCCATTAAGTAGTCATTGTGCAGAGACTGCTAAATGTTTTGCATCATGAACAGATTTACTCCTTACAAGAACCGTAAGTAGATTTGCATATTTAATGCATGAGAAAATAGACTCACAGAGGTCAGGTAACCTGTGGAGTTGATATGTGGTACTGCCATTATTTTGGTGGGCCCAAAATGTTTGAACCCTATTCATAAGGTCGATCAACTGGGCTATCTTTATGGATCAGAATTAACAAACATATTGTCATTTTAGATTGATCACTTAAAGCCAAGAGGTCAATTTATTGTCTTTATCTGCTATTGATTCATATTGTCTGACTTTGAGCATACATACCACTTACCACCTCCATTGTTTTGGTTTTAAATAACAATGATATTCAACAACTGACGTGAAAGAAGGAAGGGATTTTTAAATAGAAGTGCATCCTTCCACAATCGTCATGTTCTCTAGACATCAGTTCTGATGACTTTGTATTTCAGTCATGCTGTGTTTTATTTTCTAACAAAAATCCTGCAAATGTTTGAATGGAATTTATTACAGGACTCGATTTTGTGTGTAGAAGGAATAACACGGACATTTTTAGAGTGGGCATTTTTCAGTGAGTAGTTTTCTTTAAGAGCCAGGAGTACTTTTTCTGGGTAACGCCCACTAAACCATCTGGTTCCACTGACTTCCGCAGCCCTTCCTGCAGTAGCTTGGCACCTGTGTTTCCTTCAGCAGAGGGAGTCCAGAGCTATAACTTTGACTTTATGGTTCTTTGGATAATCTGTCTGGAATGGTACATCTGTGAATGCTATTCAGAATTTACTGTCAATTACTTACCCCATTGGAACTCTTGAGCCTAGATTCTTAAAATGTTCCTGTCAGTTTCCTTGCTCCAGATTGGTCACTGTTCTCATTTCTTTATTTACCTTGGCTTTTGATTTCTATTCATCTAGTGTTTATTTTCTATGTTTCCAGTCCTTATGTGGTGTTCCCTTTTTCTTTTCTATGTTGACCCCCTCACCTCCATCCCATTCTTCAACCCATAAAGCCAGTCAGGATCCAGTCATATTTAAACTATAAACCTGTCTCTTAATTCTAGCTGGTTGCTTCTCCAAGAAGCTTTGTAACCCTTAAATATGTGCTGTCTTCTCATGCTACTGTCATGAAACTCCTCTCAGTGAATAATCAAAAGAATTCTTGAAAATATCGGTAGTTTCTTCATTTATAGTTATTTCAAACACATTGAATTGTATGGTATATGTTACTTTTTTGTGAAGTAGTTTATTTGCCTATTAAGCCTTTACTCTGATCAGCACTGTCTAGCCATTTTATGTGCATCATCCTATTTGATAGCTATCAATAGCTCCTTTTAACATTTAAGGAAACTGAAATTCAGAAAAGTTATTTTAAAAATCACCTAATTTCTTCTTAGAAGCTCAGATTTGTTGTGTATAAGGCATTCTTAATAACAGGTTCCATTCGTATTTGTTACATATTAGAGCTTCAGTAGTGCTGACACATGATAGATAATAGAATCCTCACTTTAACTTCTAACAAATTATTAAACACAAATTGAGGATGTTCTTCTAAATGCCTTTTTAAAAAATATATGGATTAACAATGGATAGTCTTTTATTTTTATTCCTTCTGATCCTTGGATGTCGGCTTCTGGCTACTGGAAAATGACCTCTCAGTATTCTGACCCTGGCTAGAAAAATATTCCTTAGGCAAAGAATTAACATAGACGGGCTAGGTTGGTTCATAGATGTTCTTATTTTAGCTTTTACTGTCGTGATTCAGTGTTTCATTTATTTGAAGGAAATCCTGTTATTTCATGGATACCTGTAGAATTATTGTTCATAATGTTCTTTAAGCAATATTTTATTTTAAAAAATGAAATATTGCTATGCAGCTTTTTCTTCTTTATATCTCTTTAACAAATATTTGTGACATTAAATCCATTCTTTTGATGGTCATGTAATCTTCTGCCATTTATCTGTTTTATAACGTCTCTACTGTTGGATATTTAGATTGTCCTCTAAAGTGCTGCATCTAATGTTCTTGAAAAGCTCAACAGCCATCATCATGATGTGGCTGTGCTTGATAATCCCTGTCCTAGAGCATGTCAGTGTCCTCTGCTCTGTGCCAGGCACGAGGACATCTCTTGGCCCACTGCAGGGTTAGAGACCTTTTGGCCTCTAATAAATTTTTCTGCTCTGGTATCTTGATTGTGCTGTTAGTGCCAGGCCTGAAAATGAGACTGCAGTCTTTTAAGGCTTTTTTAGAGGCAAAGAAGGGCTCTCTTGCCAACGTTTATCTTGGTGGAGCTTTGATTCAAAGACTTGGAAGAAAAGTAAGCCCTGATTATGAACCATAACTACTTACATTTCTAAAAAATTCATTTAGGAACTAATGAATAAAATTGTTAATATTTGTGTCCATTTTTAAGACATTGAAGGGTGGAGTCTTATTTAGGAATGTTAACATTATATTCACTTCCTCTACAGGATTAATCTAGACTTGCTTTCCCTTCTCATGGGTTGTGTATATATATATATATATATATGCATATATATATATTTCACACTTTGTGGGCTAAAACAGTGATGTGTAGGTAGGTACTATGAGAGGACAATAGTATTTCACATTTGTTTTGCACTATGCATTTAAAAAGATTTCCATATTTACTATTCTTTAATTCCCTTTCATCTTAACAGCATCTCTTCTGAGTTAGTTGCTGTTGTCTCCAATTTGTACACTGGAAGACAGATTGAACAAACTCACATGGCTATTTTAGAGGCACATCTTACACATTGTCTTTGTTTCCTTTCTGCCATACTTCATATAGGCAGTCTGTTCTATCTGCTCTTCCAGTAATGATTTGTGGGAAAAATTCATAGATACTTATTTGAGCATTAGTTTTGTGATTTGCACAGTTTTAGGCATTAAATGAGAAACAAATGTAAAGTTTCCTTTGAGAACTCGCACACGTGAAACTGTAAGTGCTATACTACTCATCGTCTGTAGTTAGAACACATAGAGTATGGGCGTAAAGAAGCCCATCCCTGCCCTAGACTGTAGTAATTTACAAGTATATTTAGATTCATAGGCAGGGTAGATCATTGGGGACTGGGGTAGTCACGGAATGCTTTCTAGCCCTAGATCAATGGATGGAGCTTGCATAAGCAGAAGTAAAACAGAACATTCTAGATGAAGGGAACTATAGTAGCCCCCCTTATCTTTGGGGGATATGTTTCAAGGCCCTGTGGATGCCTGAAAACCACCAATAGTACTGAACACTATATTCGCGTATATTGTTTTTTCCTATACATATTATACATACCTATGATAAAGTTTAATTTATAAATAAGGCACAAAAAATTAGTAATAGTAAAAGTAAAATAGAAGTACTATAACAATATACTGTAATAAAAGTTATGTGAATGTGGTCTCTGATACCGGTAACCTATCTGAAAACCAAGATGGCTACTAAGTGACATAATGGGCAGGGAGCATCTGTCAGCATGGATACCCTGGATAAAGGAATGGTTCACATCCTGGGTGGGATGGACCCAGACAGCATGGGAAGCCGTCACACTACTCAGAATGGCACACAATTTAATACTTATGAATTGTTAATTTCTGGAATTTTCCATTTAATGTTTTTGGGCTGTAGTTGACCACAGGTAACTAAAACCGTAGAAAGAAAAACCACAGGTAAGGGGGAAGGACTACCACTGAAGCAATTTCAGGCATGTTTGAGCATGACATTTATAGGCTATTCAGTGGTGTGTCCAGCCTGGGAGAAAGGTACATGTTGGAGAATAGTAGGTGAGAAAGCCTAACAGGTCCAGAGGAGTCAAGTTATGAAGGACTTTGAAAACCCAGGTGGAGCTTGGATTTGATAGAGTAACCAAAAGAGTTGGTGCAGGTTACTAAGTAAAGGTGGAGGCATGACTACGTAAGTAATTTTGAAGTAGGGTTCCAGAAGTATAGGAATGAAGTGCAAACATAATGAGGATTTAATGTGCTTATAAAGAATAGGTGCCTTGAATTATTTCAGAAGAGAAAGAACTCTACCAAAGTGATAGTTTTACTATTCTTTCATTTTGGTACTTGTTCATTTATTCAGAAGATATTTTTACTCATACCTATTATGTGCAAGATGCCATGAAAGATATTCCCTAAAGTAGTTTATGATGTAGTAAGGGACTTAAAGGATATACAGTGTTCCCTTGCCATTCCGCAGTTCATGTTTTGCGGCTTCAGTGCTTCGCGGGTTTTCCCAAAATATTCATCAAAAAATAAAAATGAAAAAATACAACCATGTCGGCAGCCACATTGCGGAAAGGAGCGTTGTTTCATGTTGATGCGCGAGAGAGAAGGATCCCTGCCTGTCAAAGAGATGAGTTGACTCAGAGTACATCCCACGGGCTCTCATGAAGGCGCGTGATTGGTTTCCGGTGCGACATCGACCAATGAGAAAATTCCTAGGGGCAAATCCTACTTCGCGGTTTTTCAGCTTTCGTGGAAGGTTCTGGTCCCCATTAACTGCGAAAAACGAGGGATCGCTGTATGCAAATAATTTTAATACTGAAGACGTGATAAGACATTAAGAGAGGTATAGATGAAATACTTTATGAGAGTGTTTCCAGCTTAGAGTAGGGCTGTCCAGTAGAAATAGAATGCAAGCTACATGTAATATAAAATTTTCTGGCAGCTATATTTAAAAAGTGAAATTAATTTTAACAATTTTTAAAAATTTAACTCCATATATGCAAATATTACAGTTTAAACATGCAGCATTAGCCACATGTAGCTGGTGGCTGTCATATTAATCCAGGTGGAGCAGCTTAAGAAAGGCTTCATGGGGGGATGGATGGCATTTGTGCTGTGCTTGGAAAGAATTTTGTATGCAGAGTAGATGAGAAAAGGACATTGCATGTAGAGCTAGTGGCTTGGTGAGTAAAGACAGAAAAGCACACTTTTTAAGTGCTTTTTTTTTTTTTTTTTTTTTACTGAAGACATATTGTGTGAAAACCGTGTTTTGGGAAAAGTCTGGGGAAGATAGGTTGAAAAACCCTCACTGGTGGGAGGAAATCTGACTACTATTGGCAGTAGGGGACATTAAGAACAATTTGAGCTGGAAGTGACTTGATCAGAGCTTTAATAAGAGCAAAGACATGAAGAGGGCTAAAGATAATGAGAGACTGAAAGCATTGGGACTAGGGAAAGATGATAGACGGGAGGTTTATTACAATTTAATTTCTTTGTTGTCTGCTGCCTTCCTCCAAACTGCTGGGTGTTGTGTAACCCATTTCCTGTTGAAATTGGTCTAGCTGCTTCAAAATCCATGTTATATAAGTCAAAAGTTATGTAAGCAGTAGACATCAAGACACTTAACTATGGCTTCTGCTTTTTATAAGAGTGTGTGATTATTTTTTTGAACAGATGGGTCTTGTTTTTAGGCATGTATTCTGTCTTACCATATTATGATGGTTCACATTCTCCGAGACCTCTTGCAGTGATCCCAGAGAAGCTTGAAATAGTTGGCCCCAAACCAGAAAGGTCACATTTTATTTTGAGAAATAAGGCATGTACATTTGGGAGGCCCCAAGGAGTAGTCAGGATTTTAATATTTGGGAAGGGGAAGAAACAGGGTGTGTTTTAACTGGGGGGGCCTAGTAGAGCCAAAGAGTTTCATGACCTTTTGTGTTTATTACTCTTTTACAGTGCCTGGGATGGTTTAGCTCTGAATTGCTTTTAACCTGTACTTTATTAATTGGAGTCTTTCCTTTGTAGAGTTGAACAGGTGTTGTTTTATGAACTTTGGAATAAGCCACTAAGTGACTGCTAACTTTAATCTACAGACTGGAAAATGTTCATTGAAAATTGGCTTCTGGGGAAGCTGGGATGGCTCAGCAAATTGAGCTCTTGCTTTGCAGCCCCAGGGATCAAGGATCAAATCCTGGCCCTGGCCTGTGCTGACCTGGGGTGTACTTCCCATGCAGGAGGCCCCCAGCCCAGTTCCCGCCCTGCACAGCCCCCGCCCACCTGTGTGGGACGAAACCATGTTGAAAATTGATGAGGTGCAACTATGGAGGCTACTCTGGGCCCTCCCTCTTCTCTCTGTCAGAAACAGTAAAATCTTTGTAAAAAATAAAGAAGATTGGCTTCTTTCTGCTGCTCACTTTTAGGAAAAATAATGTAGAGTTATTTAATGATGGAGATAATGTTCTGATCTGAAAGACTTTATGGTCAAAAAGGACATACTGAGTATATAATTTTAAGATGATGAATGGTTGATTTTTGATGTGCTTATATTAGAGTAGAATAGGTTGTGTTGTCATAACAAACCGCGCCACCGTCTCAGTGGCTTAACCTGACAAAAGTTTATTTCTTTTTCACATTGCATGTCTAGTGCAGATCTGCAGGAGTCCCTGCACTGCAGTCACTTAAAGACTTAGGCTACAGAAACCCCACTGTTTGTGACAGCACCATCTGGAAAACCAGGCCTTCTAGGTGTCTGCTGTAAGAGAATAGAGCCTGTCAGGCCACACGTAGGCTTTCTGCAGGCTCAGCCTGCGTGGAGCATCATTTCTGCTTACGTTTCATTGGACAGAACTAACTGTGTGACCCTCCCTAAGTGCAGGGGTGTTGCCAAGAAATGTAGCAGAGCAAATGAAGTATTTTATGAGGATTATTCTCTTATAGTCTCATTCTAGTTCTGTGGGTAAAGATGTCAGATGGAACAAAGTTAGACTTGCTTCACTGAGTATGAGCTTAGAAGTAGTGACCTTATATAGGACATAGCTCTGAATGCTATTTAGATAATAAGTGGGATGAAGAAAAATCATAGTTCTGAACTAGAAAATTGACACTTTCAGAATTGTCTAGATTTGGAGCATATGCTATCAGGGTCACATCTATTAAAACATCTTTGATATGGTAGGGCCCTGTCTGTAAGAATTTCTCCCTTGAAAATACAGAAAGGACTTTGGAAGCAAAACCGTTTTTGTGAGTAGGTATAGTGACTTGAAATGTTTTTATTTGGTAGTGCCCATGAAACAGCAGGTATCTAAAAACATTCCATTTTTACCATCTCTTATGCAATTTGCTAAGTTTGTTACAAGGACACATACTACATAGCATAAATGAAGGGCAGGCAGCATTGGGCTCTGTCTAGCACCAGCTCTGCTACTTAGAAGTGGTACAACCTTGCTCAAATCACCTAACATCTGAGAACTTCAGTTTCTCTAGTGAAAACCTTGGTTCTCCACAAGCTGCTATCAGGTATAAATCACCTAATCTATGTGAAGGCGCTCTGTAAAGTTTACAGCATTATATACAAATATCAGGCCCTAACTGTGTGCACAGTGTAGGCTGCAAAGAGATGAGTATATTCAACAATATGCACAGCAATAGAACTTTATAACTAAGATCACTTAAAAGTTTTTCTGCAATAGATAAAAATATTAGTGGCTTCAGTTTATCATTTTATCAAACCCTTTAACACCAACCAGTGAATACCTCAAACTAAGTCAATTTCCTCAGTCAATTTCTCACTATCATAATCACCATTTATAGAGAATATAGTACATTTGGATAACATGTAGCTAAACAATTAGCCAGTAAGTTTTATGTACATTGGTTTAAATTTCAATATATACAACTGTGCCACTGTAAAAATAACACTAATATCTCAAGGTATAAAAAGATAAAATACTTTGAACAGTAATAGGAATATTAGTATTTTTAAAACATTCATTACCCATGGAATCACCATTTAAGACTCTAAAAATGGTTAATTTCAAATAGCAAAGGAAGTGATGAACCTCTATTTTGTCATCTCAGAAAAAAGGAGGAAGGGACTGTTGTGAACATCTGTGCTGTGGAACTTGGGAAAATTAATTGACCAAAATAATAAAAAGACCTTAGCAAAGTTTATAACTCTATAGGTGCTCCTGGTCAGTTGCTGAGGGCATTCGGAAGTAGGCATGGGTTGAAAGAACGCTCATGCATGCATTTCTTGGGCCCTGAAGTCTGACGATTGTTTTTTCTCTTTTTATCTTGTTCTAGGGAATGACCATGGATAAAAGTGAGCTGGTACAGAAAGCCAAACTCGCTGAGCAGGCTGAGCGCTATGATGATATGGCTGCAGCCATGAAAGCGGTCACGGAACAGGGGCATGAACTCTCCAATGAAGAGAGAAATCTGCTCTCAGTCGCCTACAAGAACGTGGTAGGGGCCCGCCGTTCTTCCTGGCGTGTCATCTCCAGCATTGAACAAAAAACAGAGAGGAACGAGAAGAAGCAGCAGATGGGCAAAGAGTACCGTGAGAAGATAGAGGCTGAACTGCAAGACATCTGCAATGATGTTCTGGTAAGAGGCCAGTGTTTCTGTTTTAAACAGTGATTTCTAAATGGTATTAATTTAATGTACCAATGCAAATTGGAAAGCTGCAAACCATTTAGAGTGATTTTTCTCAATCTCTTACTTGATCAGAGGCTGCTTATCACTTATGGGGTACATTCCTCTCCCTTCAAGAAGAACTGTGAGAAACAGGAACATTTAAGTTAACATCTTTTCATCTTTTCTGAGTGGTGATGTCACCTCCAATAGGGGGACAGGAGCAGAAAGCTGAGCTGCCTTTCAGCCTCTCCCCAGTCATTCCTGCACAGTGTAGTGTCCTGTTCTGTCCAAAAGGCAGCCAACCAGCATTCAAAACCCATATCAGCAATGGTTTGGGGATCCTCCCCTGTGCTTTATAGAAGCTTTAGATAGTACATTCCTGACTGCTTTCACTCTGGCCACCATCTGGGGTTGGATGAAGAGGGTTGCATATCCTAGAGCAAATCATGATCAGATGTCTTTCCCTCACATCCTGAGCCCACTGGGAACTTTCTTTTTTTCTTCCAGGTGAAATCAGGTAAAAATGAATGATGAGAATTGCTTTGAAGGGAAAAGGAATTTACACTTGTGGTTCTACCTGCTCCCCTGCTGGCTGCCTCTCCGAATTACTGCCCATGATACCTTTCTTTTGAAAATCTGTACAAAGCTTATTAGTCACCAGGCGGTTCCCCATATCCCTAACCCATAAGGAGTTACATACCCTGTCTGTCTGCAAAGAATATTAAAATGACTACTGCCTCTTCATCTTCTCACTTTGATTAAATCCCCGTAAGACTAAGCTTTTGCATTGAGCGGCTCTTTGTTAGACTCATGGTGTAAGATGTCATGGCTAAATTTGTTGCCTGCTGGTAATTTGGGGGGTTGTTAATGGTGTACTAATTCCTGAATGTTAGGTACATCTGGTATTCAGATGAAGTATGGCATGCATTCCAAGGGCAAGAAAATTCCATAATTCCTGAAAATGTAGACCAGCTTTTAAGAGTATCTGAAAGAATGTGAAGAAAAGCATGGTACTTACTGCCTCTTAACCAGTTTTTCAGGATGCCACATTCTAAAACAACTCTTCGAAAATATTGCTCTGTACACGAAGCTTGGACTCCTTCAGAACTGCTTTTGTTGTAAGCATAAATGTTTAAAGGAATTTATTATTAATAATAGTAGTAGCTACTTTTTGAGTGCTTACTACATGCCAGGCAACCTGTTAAACACTTTATGTACATTAGCTCATTTCTCCTTATAACTACCC
Organism: Craseonycteris thonglongyai; assembly: GCA_004027555.1. Classification (NCBI taxonomy): domain Eukaryota; kingdom Metazoa; phylum Chordata; class Mammalia; order Chiroptera; family Craseonycteridae; genus Craseonycteris; species Craseonycteris thonglongyai. Next base: position 18,938 of record PVKE010014840.1, read on the forward strand.
CCAGAAGATGGCTATTATGCTTCCTGATTGGAGCGCTGAGGAGACTGAGACTCAAGGTCATGAAGTCATCTGTCTAGGGTTGTACAGATAGTAAGCAGCGGAATAGGGATTTCTATCTAGGGCTGATTGATTCTAAATTTAAGGTTTTGGCAGTGTTGCTCTATTACCACCCTTTTCTTCCCAAAATGAAAAGTTTTATTTTTTTTTTAGTAGACATAATACAATTTTTTTTTAAAGGGCAGAAAAGTATAAATGAGAAAGTTATATTCACTTTTGTTCCTATCACCTAGAGAACCACTATTAACATATTGATAAATATCCTTCCTGACTTTTTCCCCTTACATATTTTTGTGCATGTACACATACGTATTTTTAATATTAAAATACAAAATTATATCAAAATAGGATTCATATGGTATTTATAATCTGCTTTTTTTGTTTCACTGACTTTTTAAGAACCTTTCCATGTTGTCAGTATAGGTCTTCATCGTTCATTTTTAAGACCTATGTAGCATTCTCTTGTATGGCTCTACTTTAATCAACCCCTTATGGATGGTCAAAGTGATTTTTAACAGAAGAAAACAGGCATCTGCTATTATGACCTGGGCTAAAAAAAATGTTTTTATTAATCTTTAACAAAAATTATGTAGAAGTGGTAGTGTATCTTGAATCTCAGACATAGTCTTAACATCTTAGAAATAACATTTCCAGATTCTTAACAGAATGTGAATCATTTTTTAGGAGCTGTTGGACAAATACCTTATTCTCAATGCTACACAACCAGAAAGCAAGGTGTTCTACTTGAAAATGAAAGGAGATTATTTTAGATATCTTTCTGAGGTGGCATCTGGAGACAATAAACAAAGTAAGTAACACTTTTTTTAAAAAGAAATTTGACCAGTTCTGGAGCCAGTCTTCCCTCATAATAATTTCAGCAGTTTTTGATTTGTCTGTTCATCGCAGACACTAACATCACAGTGCTCAGAATCTAAAGACCACAGCATTGTGCTGACCTGTAACAAACAGGGTCATGGGAGTTGACTCATCAAAATGTAAGGGGTATGGAGGGCATTAAAAGTTGGATGCAGCAGTGCATTAAGTGCCTACTATATGCCAAGTACTGTAGTCTCATTCCTTACACAACCCTAGGAGTTCAGGTGGGAATCTGTCCATTTTTCTGCTATAAAAACCAAGGTTTATTGAGATTTTCACTCTAAGCCACACACCTAGTGAGTAAGAGTTGGAAATTCAAGTTTGGGTTTTAAGCTCCTGGTCTTTCCACTACAGCATGTTGTTTTCTGTGTTCTATCTTGTTAAAGGTTGTTATTTCTTAACTGTTTTAATGGACTTTGTCATAATTATCTTTGTTTTCCCCCAAAGTGTTTAATATAGTATGTGGCTTAGAACAAACATTTAACAAATGATTGTTAATCAAATGGTGGAGAACTGTCCGCTCATTTGATAGGTCATTTAGTCCAGCCTAGTTTGGTAAAATAATTTAATGATGTCGCCTATGAAAGAACCCAACCCTAATATTTTTTTATCTTTTAGCCACTGTGTCGAACTCCCAGCAGGCTTACCAGGAAGCATTTGAGATTAGTAAGAAAGAAATGCAGCCTACACACCCAATTCGACTTGGCCTGGCGCTGAATTTCTCCGTCTTTTACTATGAGATTCTGAACTCTCCCGAAAAGGCCTGCAGCCTGGCAAAAACGGTGAGGAAGGCCCCAATGGCTCCTGATCACAGTAAAACAGTGCTGGGGTTGTTTAATTTCTTTTTATTTCCTGAATATAACTTTGTCTTGGACTTTTTTGAAGATTTTCTGGAATAGGAGTATATATTTTATGAAATAAATACAGACTTCTTACTTTAGATTTCTTCCTAACACCTGCTAATTTTTGTTTATTTTTGTTTGATTACTGTTGGGGGGAGTGGTTGTGGAAAATTTAAGCTTTGGGCTATAGGATTCTATTACATATTTATTGTATTTCTTGTACCACGATTTGAAGCTAGGACTGTGGAAATGAAAGAAATAGGACCATGTTTTTTTTGTGTTCTGGGTTACCTTGGAATTTTTTGGTAACCAAGCTGCTTTTTCTACATATTTTTATAGTCATTCAAAGTTCCATCACTGAATTGGTTAGATTTAGTGGTGTGAATTTCTGTTCTCTCTTTATCCCTTGTACCCAGACCTTTCGAGTTTTAGTTGTTTTTTTGTTTGTTTTTGTTTTTTAATTACTAGAAATATCTTTGGTAATTGAAAAATTATATGAATTTGCCTAGTATGAATGTGCTATATTAACAGTAATAACATGCTGACTTATTAGGTATAGTAAAGTTCTTATCTAGGCATTTTTGACATTGTTGATGTTTTACAAATATACATTATATTTTTGCTGAAACACCTGGCAAACAAGGAATAATAATAATGGCCTAGAGGACCGTATAAGAAGAGAAATGATCCTCACTTGTTAGCAGGAAAAAAATGGGCTAAACTTGATTCAAAGAACCTATGATTTCTTGGCTAAAAGCTCTTTGTTGTAGGCATTTGATGAAGCAATTGCTGAATTGGATACACTGAATGAGGAGTCATATAAAGACAGCACCTTGATCATGCAGTTGCTTAGGGACAATCTCACTGTAAGTACTACTGATTTCATTGACTGCTTCTGGAAGGTTTACAGTCTGTACTCACCTACCTAATCCTCTTATTACCTAAAATTCAAGAGGGAATTTGTACCTTGTACGTACGGTGAAAATTTTAGATTATTAAATTGGTTCTAAATGTGTGCTAAAATGTTGACCTTTGTAGTCATCACTGTCTGCAGTAATACGGGAAGAATCTTATAAACAGTTGAGTGAGTTAAGATGTTACAGACTGGGGCACCTCCCTGAGTGAATTTTAGTAGCCCTTCTTTGATCATAGCTCTGTTTTTCTCTTGCAGCTGTGGACGTCGGAAAACCAGGGAGATGAAGGAGAGGCTGGGGAGGGAGAGAACTAATCTCTATCATGCTTCGTGATCTGTTCAGTGTCACTCTGTACCCTCCACATATGTCCCTTTGTGCGATAAAAAAAAAAAAAAGAATCGTACGTTGACTTTCGATTTTTCACAGCCTCGGCCTAGCAAAAATGGTCCATGGGATAAACAGCTGGTATTTGTATTTCAAACTCAGTTGGTCATATCAATGCCACGGCATTCTGAAGGTTTGATTTTGATTAACATTGACAGGATTACTGTGTGTTTAATTTTTAAAAAAAACTGAACACTGTGATTATGGGGTTTTGTAGCCAAGCAGAACACTTAACTGGTAGAAAAAATAGACCTGAATTACGTGTAACTTTTTGGAAAGTTCAATCTGATACAAAAGTTACTGAAATACAGCTCCATTGTAAAGTTGTACAGAAAGTTATAGATTATATTGTAATGCTGGGACTTGGAGTGAGACACCTATCATTTCATATTCGAGTTTGATGGCAATTCACAGTAATTTCTGCCTGTTCAGGGCTGATAGACACTTGACCTGTTCGGGCTGTTGACACTCAAGTTCGTGACCACAGATGTCCACAGTGTCTTCCTCTGAGGAAACTCGAAGCCTGAAATTGAAATTCTTTGTGGCAGATAACTGGGTTATGGCACCATGAGAAGGTCCAGTGCTCCTCTGACACGTGACTGAAACCCCTTTCCTACAGCAATATGTTACTGATTTGTGACTTGTGCTTCATTACTGGGATCTTTTCTTTGTAACCACGAGCTAAAGAAGGAAAAAAGCCGTGTTATCTTATGAATGTCCTTATCTGTCTCCTGGGTGATACCTTTAAGAATAATGTTCTGCAGAGATCACCTTTCACATGAGGGGTACTCAATCTTTGGGTTCTTCCTAGCTCTGGGCATTTAAATTCTGAAATCTAAGTGTTCTTTTCCACTGTCATTTTTGACTGCTGACTTTGGTTTTCTCTTCCCTTTTTAAATTCCTGTCCTGCTTCCTTGTACTTTTTTTCTTCTGGAATGCTTTGTCTTTTTGTCCAGAGCTTAATACTATATGGGCAGGGATAGGGGCCCTGCAGGAGATAAGAAGTGAAGTTGGTGAGCAGGCCCTATTTCAGAGAGTTGAGAAGAGCTTCCAGCGTCATAGCTCTGTCTTCCTCCAGTTCTCAGCACGGTTTTTGCTCTTCAGTCATACCAAGATCTGAATCAAAGTATTTTTAAATATCCATGACTTCTCCCTGTATTACATACAGCCAGCCCTGATAATGCTTGTTAGCACCTGTCACCAGATCTCCCAACTGTACTCATCCAGTCAAGTTCACAGACATGTTTAAACAAGACCCTATAATGCAGGGAAGTTGCATGAACACTGCAATGGGGAGAATCCAGAATACCCAGGCCTACCAGTCTCACAGTAACCTCCCTTCCCTTTAACATTCCATGTAGCTGTAGTGTCCATCTGTTTGTCCATCTGCTGAAATGAGAAAAGAAACATTCATGCACTGATGAAAACAAACCAAAAAAAAAAAAAATCCCTCCTTTCTAGCTGAACAAAAATGTGCAGTTAAATACTTGGCGCTTGAAAATGCAGTAGTGAATGTGGAACAAGCCTGTCTGTATATCTGGTAGCTCTTGCTTTGTTTTTCCTTACCAGTATTCTGCCTCATGTTTGCTTCTGTGGTGGTTATATTGCCTACCAAGCATACCCGTGGTTGTGAAAATAGTATAGCAAAAAAGAAAAATCCCCGGTTATCGATGTGCTAGATTTGTGTATGTCTTTTAAACAATTCTAGTTTCCACCTTAACACGGAATAATCAGGAAAAGTGTAAAAATTCAAAAGTGAAATAAAAAATTTTATCAGTTAGTTGCCTGTGAATTGATGTGTGGCTCTATCACTACTATCAGAACTAGCTAACATTTTTTTATCACATTTTTGGTTCTACTCTTTAAAGTAGGCACCAGCTTTATGTCATCCTTTAGAACCAGAAGTCAATGTTGTAAAAGGGAAGAAGATACCATTAATTAACACAGAGCCTATCCACTTTCCATAGCAAACCATCCAGGTATTATGTCTTATTTGGGGGCTTTGAAGATTTGGTACAGAGAGTTACTTTACATTCCGTTCAAGTTGTGTTCCTTACCCCACCCCTCTTTTTAAACCCTGAGAAGTAACCAAGACAGATGGTTGCATAAGGCCTGGTTATCTCCAAGATCATACCACTCTGTCATCTGTCCCAACACTTTATGGTATCCTACAACAGTTTCCTCATGGGATTTGCCCCTTTCTAAAAATGTCCACACTCCCGCAAAGAAGAAAATCAGGCTTGTGCGGTATTTTTTTACCCCCAACTTAGAATTGGTGCTTTATTGTTACTCTGAAGTTGGGCAGCCAGACTTATCTCCTGGCCCAGGTTCCTGAGCTGTTCCACCTGTCTGAAGTCACACCCAGCCAAAGGTCAGTGGGAGCCTACCTTTGTTGCAGCAAGGAAACCAGGAAAGAGGCTGGTTGAAGTATGTTCCACAATGGATTGGAATTCACAAGTGGCCCTACAGCACGTATATTGAGGCTGCAAACTGACAGGACTTGCTGCTCAGCTTGGGGCCACTTCCAGGACCTTGCTCTATTCTGTTAGGCCCCCACTGTTGCCAAAGTGGCAAGGTCACAAGTAATTTGGTGAACCTTCCTGGTGTGCAGGTGAAATGGATTCAAGAAACGTGGGCAGGAAATATCCCACAGGTCTTGATAATTACAAACCAGTTCCAGGAAGTCCTTGGTCTGGACTTCTCAGAGTTAGGAACCTTCAGTACCAACTCACAAAGCCGGTTCTAGAAAGGTGGGACTGAATCCGGGCTGTCTTGAAAAAGACTCAGATGGCAAGGTACACAAGCTTTGAAACTGAGCGTCTGGCTCCCAATTCTCCCATTTCAATGAGAAGCATGCACAGGATACAGAACGATCTCAATCCTTGCGAAGAGGAAGTTTACAGACAAGGGAGATGGGCCCAGAGAAGCAATTGCCATTGGGAATTAGAACCCAGGTCTCCTGCAGGACCTCCACCGCATCTCTGCAGCCCTACCCCGGCCAGGTGAGGGCTCTCGCATCCGGAGGCCGGGTCAGATGCCTCCCACCTGAGGCTTCCAGAACGCTGAGGGCTCCCAGGTGGGGAGCGAGGAGGGGCCCCAGCGCCGGGGGTTGGCACGCGGGGCGGCGGGGGCGGTAAAGGGAAGGACGGCCGGCTCCGGGAGGGAGAGCTCGGCGCCCCCTGCGCGCCCGCTGCTGCTAAGCTCCCGCCGGGTGACGCACGCGGGAGCCGAACGCGGGGCCGCGCTGACCGATTACTCGTTTCCCCCGCCACCGCCCATCATGAACGCCCGGGCCCCAGGCTTCCCGCTCGCCTCGCTCTACGTGGGCGACTTGCACCCCGACGTGACCGAGGCCATGCTCTACGAGAAGTTCTCTCCTGCTGGCCCCATCCTGTCCATCCGCGTGTGCCGGGACGTGGCCACCCGCCGCTCCCTGGGCTATGCCTACATTAACTTCCAGCAGCCGGCGGACGGTGAGCCCCGTGGGAGGGAGGGAGGGAGGGAGGGAGGGAGGGAAGGAAGGAAGGAAGGAGGGAAGGAAGGGGGTGGGAGGGACCGACAGCATCTCGGCCATCCGCGTGTTTATCTCTGGCTGCATCTTCCATTTTGCAACCAAGGAAACAGGCTCAGAGATACAGTACAATGGAAGGGACCCTGCCCCCAGAGGCCCTTGAAATAGGAATTAGCAATTAGTATGCGCGTACTGCGTGCTTTGCTAAAGTTCCATTTTGCAGAGGAGAGATACTGAGGCTGAGTGAAAACAGCCAAGGGCTTTGATATCAGGCCGACCTGGGATTAGAAAGCTAGCAGCTGTGTGACGTTGAGCAAATTAGGCACCTGAAGCTCAGAATGGTTGCCTATTTGAAAAAAAGGGATCAGACCTGCCAGATAGTGGTTGGTAGGATGAGAAATTAAAAGCATCTGGGGAGGGAGATACCTGAGGTGACGGGTGATGAGTGGGGAACTCAGGAGGCCTGGGGCAGGTTCGCACCAGGTGCCCTCTCCTTGTGGAACCCTGAAAAACCACCCCCACTCCAGGCTCCAGAACGCCTTTCTCAGCTGATAGAATTGGTTAGAGCTTGCCAGATGGGTATGTCCACACTTGTGTTGAGAGTCGAGAGAATGAAGGTTAAGAGCACCCGATTTTGCTGGATCTCAGGGTGTGAGCTTGAGGAATAGAGTTCTGTGCAGTTGGGCTAAGGCTTATTCCCCAGTAGCATGGAAGGAATGGAGAACTGTGTCTATGAAGTAACTTCAGTGTATTGTAAGGATTACACACGTGATAGCTAAGAAAAATACTGTATTTTCCGGCGTATAAGACGACCCCCTAATTTTACAGTTAAAACATAGGTTTAGGCCTATATTCGCTGTATAAGACTACCCCCCCACTTCCGAGGCTGTAGTCTTATACAGCGAATATAGGCCTAAACCTATGTTTTAACTGTAAAATTAGGGGGTCGTCTTATACGCCCCGTCGTCTTATACGCTGGAAAATACGGTAATAGTATAACTGTAGCTTCCAGGTGTAAGTCTCTAGAAACAACCAAAAAAATCCCGCCCTTACCAAGTCCAAAAGAGGTTGTCACCCTTACTCTGGATCACCTAGGTGGATGGGGCAGGGGAGGTTCCTGAGCTGGGGGTTTGCTGGGGTATTTCTGCCTCTTCCCCAGTGGCTGACTGAGCTGAATTCCAGGGAGACTTCCCCTTGGCCCTGCTTTACCCACCCACTGTCATTTCCATCTTCCTCCAAGCCCCGTAGGACCTGACCTTTTGGCCAGACTTCATAAATGGGGAAGCTGAGCTTCAGAGAGGAGAAGCGCTTTGGCCTCTGGGTGTTCATGGCAGGACTGGAGGAAAACCCCAGGCTTCTTGAAATGTACTCCACTGAGTTCTGCACGATTCCCCTCCACACCTCTGAAATGAGGAGTCCCTGAAGCAGAGGACAACATATTACCTGGGAGGGGACAGACTGTAGCAGTGGCAGAAGGATGGGTGTAGGCTGCTGTTCTCAGACAAACACCTATTTTGTGCCAGGCACAAAGGACAAGGCAGCTTGCATATCTTACTTAATCTTCAGCCTGTCTGATAACCTGGAGGTAGATGGTGTTTACTTCCTTTATTAGAAAAGTGGGTAATGTTATCATCATCTATACTTTACAGGTAAAGAAACCTGCTCAGAGAGGTGATGTTCACCTCCTAAATTCTATTACTTGGGATCGAATCTCAGTTCTGCTGCTCAGCAGCACCTCTGGGCTTTAATTTTCTCAAATCATTCCCTTTGTCACAGGGACCCTCCTTTCCGTTTTTATCTACTCAGTGTGTTTAGAAACCATAGTAGACCTGGCTCTGCCATTGATTTCTACCCTTCTGAGCCTCAGTTTTCCCTTCTGTAAAATGGGGATAGGAATCCATGCTCACATGCGATTCTAACTGGAAAGTGGGAACAACACCATACACATTAATTCTTATCCCTCCTGAGCCTTCAGGCTCTTATCTCCACTGAGACCCAGAGGCTAGCTCTTTTTTTTGGGGGGGGGGGTGTGGGGGGACTCCCAATTAAGCACCTTGGGGCTGAGGGAAAGAAAATTCCTTTAACTTGATACTTTCTCTCCTCCTCTTGTCCAGCGGAGCGGGCTCTGGACACAATGAACTTTGAGGTGATCAAAGGCCAGCCCATCCGCATCATGTGGTCCCAGAGAGACCCAGGACTTCGCAAGTCAGGTGTGGGCAACATCTTCATCAAGAACCTAGAGGACTCCATTGACAACAAGGCCTTATATGATACCTTCTCCACCTTTGGGAGCATCCTCTCTTGCAAGGTGAGTATGCCTCTTGGAGGGCTCTGTGTCAAATATACCTGTGTGGTAGAGGTGCCACGCAGCACCTCACAGTTTATGAGGTCTTTTCAGTCAAATTCAGGTTCAGCAAGCACCTGAATGGTATTTCATCCTCATGTGCCTATCAGAAGTCACCTGTGTATCAATCAGCTCTTGCTGTGTAACCACCCCAAGGCTTAGTCACTGCCAGCATCAACCATTATTGAACTTATAATGCTGCCGTTGGTGATTGGGGCTGAGTTGAGCTAGGCAGTTCTTTTGGTCTTGGCTGGGCTCCTCCATATGTCCACTGAGTGCTGGTGGCTCTGCTTCTAGGCAGTGGCTTGGCTGTCGACTGGACCATGTCAGCCTTCCTCCCCGTGGTCTTCCACCTTCCAGCAGGCTAGTCCGGGCTGTTCTCGCGGCAAGGGCAGGGACCCAGGCCTCTTGAGATCGAAGCTCGGGGAGACTGGCATACCATCACTTCTGCTGCATTGTATTGGCCAAAGCAAGTCAAGATCAGCCCTAATCAGAGTGAGGACAGCAGAAATTATAGGACAAAGGGTGTAGATACAGGAAGGCTGTTAATTGAGGCCATCATGGCAATCAGTGGCCACACCTTGTTTTTAAGAATTCTCATCATAGAAGGGATTTTCCCTAAGTAGTGATCTTATTCATATTCACCTTTGTATCCCAGTATCTGGAATAAGATGTGACACATAGTAGGTGCTCTATAGTTACTTATTGTCAGTTGGTCCTGACAGAAGGCTGAAATCTGGGTGTTTTGCCTCAAGATTTTAGGAAGATGGCAGTCAATTATCCTGCAGACTAAGGTGTGATCCCCCTTCTGGGGATGTGGGGAGAGTCATGTCACCCTTTGCATTAGAACTCTTCCTTGAGTGCCAGCCACAATTCGTAAGTTCTCAATTAGGCCTCACCACCTCCCTGGGAATGAGAAGCAGACCTGAGATGTAGTAACTACTGAGGATCTTCTGTGATAGGCAGAAAGGGCCATTTACTGTCTTTTGAGGATAAATGGGAGAGACAGTCTTAACTGTACTAAGTTCTTACAGTAGTAACAGATTTATCAAGTTCCAGATTTTCTGCATACATGGCCCCATTGAATGTCCCACAACAGCCCCTTAAGGTGTAAATAGGAGGATCCCTGAGTTACATTTGAGGGCAGAGAGGCTCAGATCTGGGGTCACTTGGCCATGGTTACACGTTGTTATGTGGGAGTGGGAGGTGAGTGGCAGAGGCAGAATTTGAACCAGTGGGTTTGTTGGCTTAGCTGAAGCTAAGTTAACAGGGAAGAATATGCCTGTCTCCATTATCCAGGCCTTCAGGCTTCCTCTGGGCCACTGAGGATTGATTAGACAGAGAGGTCTGTGACTCAGGCAAGTCTTTGCAGGCCTAAGGGGGCCCTGTTGTGGGCCTCGTTAGATAGAAGAAGGTCTACAATGTGGTCTCTACGCTGGGAGCTCTCAAGCTGCTTGGAGAGGGTGAGACTTTTAGACAGAACCAGAAATTGGGCTTTGAGAGAAAAGCAGAGTGATCCTGTGGTCAAAGTCCCGGGGAGGAGGGTGTCATGTGACTGCTCAGGAGACATTTCTGTGGCCCGGTAGAAAGAGCACTAGACCTGGAGTCAGGCCACCGTAGTACGAAACCCAGCCACTGAGCAGAGAGGCAGCGTGACCCAGTCGGTCAGACCTGGGATCTTCCCCAAGCAGGCAGCTGGAGCTCAGAGGTTAAGAATTTCTAGAAGGGTTCTTATGGCACATGTAACAAGGTAAGTATGTGGTGCCCTTAGCAGGGGCTTGGCCCAGAAAGGGGAAAGACCCAGTCATCATGACTAAGTTTGAACAGAAGAGCTTGGGGCTTGAGTAGAAAGTGCATGGGCTCTGTTTGGGGCCAGAGAGGTGGAGGATGTGTGTTAGGCTTGGATTTAGAAGCAGGACTTAATGTGCAGGGCCAATTGGAGATCCTCAAATGCCAAATTGATCTAGTTTGTGGCTCATAGGAGCTACTGGAGGTTAGATCACAATGGGACATGGGAACAGTTACATTTTAAGACAAAGCATCCCAGTGGTCCGCACGGAAGCTAGGGTGAGGGCTAGGGCGCTCATCTAGGCAGGAAGGGCCGCTTAGCTGAGTTGGGGCACTGGCTGCGGGGATGGGTGGAGCCAGGAACACCTTGGCCTTGAAATGAATGTTAATGATCTTGGTGCAAGTCCAACCAGAAGGATGAGAACTAGGTGACCTGAAGATTTTTCCCATTCTCAAGCTCTGTCCTTCTAACTCAAGTCAGAAGGCTTACCGAATGGGAGTAGGATGTTTGTGAGTCTTTTAAAAAAATTAAAATAAACTTGTTGTTGAAACAGTACATGAATTGGTGAAGTTTAAACATTGTGGAAAGGAATAAAGTGAAAAAGAAGACTCTATCTTTTTGAACCCTAGTCCACAGAAATAAGCACTAACAGTTTTATGTGTGTCTGTTTAAAATTTTTTCATGTGTCGATAGATGCCTACTTTAACCTAAATGGGAATTTTTTTTTTTTTCCACATAATGATACATCTTACAGGTCACTCTCACTTATTCTACCATGTTCTCTTTAATTTAGGGTGACCAGACGTCCCCCTTTTGGCGGGACAGTCCTGATTTTTAACAATTTGTCCCGCGGCGTTTTAAAAAAGTCCCGATTTTTGTAAAGAATGCACGACAAGTTAGGGAACGGCGGGAGATAGACCAAATTTTTAATCAAGAACCCCCCCCCCCAGTCAATGGTGTCCTGCTTTACCAATGTTAAAATCTGGTCACCTTACTTTAACTGCTCACATACAGTCAACTAGTATAAATGTGTTATAACTTACCCAGTTTGCTCTGGATGGAAACACAGGTTGTTTCTACCTTGCTTTTAGAAACAAGGATGCAAGAATGGGGATTTGAATCTAATTCTTTTGCCCGTTGCCTTAGGAAGATAATTAAAAGTTCATCTGTGGTATATATGAGATCTGTGTTCAATTGTGAGGGCTCCATCCCTCCTTACTCTGTGATCTTAAACAAGTGAGTTGGCCTCCCTGAGCTTTAGTTTCCCATCTCTAGAACGGAGCTGTTGTGTGACACGGGATTGTCTTTCACAGGCACGGAGCAAGCACTCAGACGCAGCTTCTTGTCCTTCTTTTCTATCCGCACCCTCTGTTGGATGCTCTCCCTGTCCTTTTTCCCTGTGGCCAGGTGGTGTGTGACGGTCATGGCTCCCGAGGCTTTGGCTTTGTCCATTTTGAGACCCATGAGGCTGCACAGCAGGCCATCAGCACCATGAACGGGATGCTGCTGAACGACCGGAAAGTGTGAGTGGTGGGGTGTGGGGGCGGGGCCACGGCTGCAGGGACAGAATCGTGGCACCACCAACTGGGGACTGATGCTCCCCACCACCAGCACCAGGCACTCAGCCACAGCCAGCATTCCTCCTGGCAGTGTGACCTCAAGGGAGTGGCTCAGTCCCTCAGGGACTCCCTTTCTTCAAGTAAAAATGGGGCCACTCATCAGTGTCCGAGGATTGTTCTTAGTAAATGAAGTGATGATTTCAAAATCTTAGTAGGAACAGCTAACGGCCAAATCACCAGTGATCTCTTGTCTTCCAGGCCTCTCAGCATCGCTGTCAGTTTTTGTTCTTAAGACTTTTGTGTTATTTCATGGGATATTTGGATGGGAAGGGAAATGGGCTTATGCTTAGCCAGCCATTTCTATCCATTAAAGTTTGGCATCATCCCCATTTCACAGATGGGAAAATGGAGATGCGGGTGCTGGAGAGAATCTGCTCTGGCAACTCCCCTCGCCCAGTTTTGCTTCCGCCCGTCTGATGGCCCAGCCTGTGCTGGATGCTGTAAAGTGATGGAGGCTTTGAGCTGAGAGATGCACTGAGAGTCCTGCCCAGGGTTTCTCAGGGAAGGTTCCTGTCAATGAAAGTGAACCTTAGCAGCTTTTCCCAGTTCTCAAAAGGATGTTCTCTTTGTTAGCTACAATTTATCCACATTAACCTTTGCCACTCAGTTTTCTTCATTCTTTAGTGCCAGCTACAATTTGTTTGTGCTAAATGTGCTATAGAGACTGTCAAATTTTCTTATGCTTTTTTTTTTTTCTTAATCTAGGATACTTTTCTAGATGTGTTGACATGATTTGGAAATTACAGTCTTTAAAATTCATATTGTATTTAAGTGACTCCAGTCCTTCCCCACATAGCAGCCCTGGCATGGACCATGTCTGGGTCTTTCCCCGTGCACTCAGTACGTGTGAAACGAATAAGCAAATCCCTGCAGTGTGTGTTGGATCCCCAGTTTGATAGGACTGGACACTGAGGCTCAGAGAAGTTAAGTAACTTGCCCAGGGTCCCACAGCTAGGCAACTGCAGAGCGAGGATCCAAGTGTGACTCCCAAGTTCTTGCTCTTCATAGTGTCCTGTGTGCTCAGCTGCCTGATGTCTGGGAGGAGTTCCCTGTGCCTTGTGTCACACGAATGAAATCTTCTTAACCTTATGCTGGGATATGGGATCTTGGCCTGGGGTGTGGCATTGGGTGTGTTCCCTCTACGAAGTGTTGCCCTGCACAGTCTCCTGATGAGGGATGTAGAGGCCTGGAGGCTGGCAGCAGTTGATGCCAATGAGCCGGGTTACTGGATCGGTTGGGGCTGGGCTGGGGGCAGCTGTGCTTGAGGCACCTGCACTCGGGGTGGCTGCTGGCTGGCAGCTGCCTACCCTGTCGGTGTGTCCACAGCTTTGTCGGCCACTTCAAGTCCCGACAGGAGCGGGAGGCTGAGCTGGGAGCTCGGGCCATGGAGTTCACCAACATCTATGTGAAGAACCTCCAGGCGGATGTGGACGAGCAGGGCCTGCAGGAGCTCTTCTCCCAGTTTGGTGGGCCTGTTTCCCAAGGAAGTCGGGGGTCACTTTCTTTTCTACTTTCTGGTGCTGCTGGGAGGAGGGGCCCTCCTGGGACTTCCTGAGGACTTGTGGGAAGGGAGGGGAATATCTTGGGGGTTCCCAAACTCCCCTTTGAGCCAGGTCGGTCCTTCCCAGGGACGATGCTGAGTGTGAAGGTGATGAGGGACGACCGCGGCCACTCCCGGGGCTTTGGCTTTGTCAACTTTGAGAAGCATGAGGAAGCCCAGAAGGTAGGAGCCCCCCTCTAGCTCTGTTTGACGGAGAAGGTGCTGAGCCAGGACTCGGAAGAAGGGAGGTCAGGAGCAGAGGGCTCCAGCTGCTGGTGGAGGAGAAGGAAGCCGCTTCCCAGCCTGGGCCCACAGTCCAGGACCCTTCCTGCCCCTGCTGTAAGGCTTCAGCCTCCAGCCCCAAGGCTAGCTGCTTTTCATAGATTCTTGCCCCGTGGGAGAGGGGCTTTCCAGACAGCCACTAGCCTCTTCTTGAGTTGATAGTGGGGCTGAGGCCAGGGACAGGGAGTGCTAGACTATTTCTTGCTTCCAGGCGTTTGCAAATACTGTTTTCTCAAAACACTTCCCTTTTTCTACTCTTTAGACCAGTGCTGGCCAATAGAAATGTAAGGCGAACCACAGGTGTGATTTAAAATTTCCCGGTAGCCACATTAAAAAGGGTAAAAAAACAAAAAAAAAACAAAAACGGAAGTTAATTTTAGTAATATACTTTATTCAGCTTAACATATCCAATTTATGATCACTTCAGTGTGTAATTAATATAAAAATGGAGCTCTTACATTCCCTTGTTTTGTACTTAATTCTTTGAAATCTGGTACTTTTAGCACAGTTCAGACTAGCCATATTTCAAGTGCTCAGTGCATGTGGCTGGTGACTACCATATCGGACAGTGTGGCTTTAGACTATTTAGGGCCTGTCATTTGGGTCTCAGCTTATACTTTCCCTCTTTAGAAGGCCTCCTCTTCCTGTCTTCACTTTCTTCTGACGAGGTGCCCCTTGTCTCTCTCTCCACCATTAGTGCAGATCTCCATGTAGAGATCGGAGGGTAGAGGCTGGGTCCCATTTCACCATTAAGTCTCTAGTATACCTGCCAGGAGGTCCCACCTACATATTCACTGAACAAGTGAATAGTGCAAGGTCCCACGGTTAGTGACAAAGCTGGAATAATAGTGTCCTATTTGGCCTTCTACCATAAAGGTCTTTCCATGGCTGCTGCCCCATTAAGATCACTGGAAGAGCTCATGGTGGAGCCTGGCTAGAGACCTGGATCCTGGTAGCAGCCTCATCTCTTTCTGAACACTTGCCGTGGGCCAGGCACTGGTCTGAGGGCTTTGCATTTTTTTTTTTTTATCTTTTCACATTTTTTATAGAGAGAAATTATCTTTTTGTCTTCAGTGCATAGTTATTTCTATTTTACTTTTTGACAGATAGAGAGAGAGACAGAGACAGAGACAGTTAGAGAACCGAACTGTGGGAACTCCCCAGTTCAGCACGTGGGTCCTGCCTGGGCCGGAGCCGGGATTCGATCCTCGGTC